>LBNU01019625.1:0-56731 GCA_014162995.1 Artemisia annua
ACACAATTCATAGAATAGTGACCAAAGGATAAAATTCGTCATCCTTGATTTTTCACAAGTTCCCAAACTAAGCTTATGAACGAGATCACCATTTACTTACAAGTTAGATGTCAATACTACTCATCGTAGTTACTTGTGTAAAAACCCCTTGTTCCCAAATCTTAGTGTATCTAGAATTTTTTTAAATTAAGTTGAGAAATGAATTGCTTCATTTATTCTCATTCCAATATGAATTAGTCCGATAAAGATACCAAGAATTCTAACGCTAAGTAGTTAGTCATCTTCTCTTAAGAAGGTTTGCACGAAAAATGAGGTCCACATCAAAGATACTGGATACATACATAGACTTTGGAATACATCGAAATAGACATAAGTTGGCGAGTATATTTCACGTGCACCTCATGCATCCGATCTAGGATCGTCACATGCACCTCACGCGCGACCAACTTTAGTCTTAACACTTAAGCTCATAATCCATAAATCTCAACATAAATCCTTATTCTTTCTTTTGATTTTTCACTTTTTTTTTACTTTTCTTGATACTTTTTTTTTTTTCATTTTTTTTTTCTTGCCTTAGTAACTTCTCAACTCCGAACCTTCACGGTTTCAATCCAAGACCTACCGCCAACTGCTAGGGTTAGAATGTAGGATCCAAGGTCCGATCTCAATCCGAAGTCTCAAAGCACTTTAGCTCTTATGAATATCGGGCTTTAAAGGGTAGCTCCGAAACCACATGCGTACTACGCAATACAACGAAATACTATACAATACAACACAATACAATGGGGTGTATCCTTGATGTGTACCCAATTTTTCAAGCAAAGATTCTCTTAAGAAGATAAAGAACTAAATTTCGTCAAATCCGAGACATCTTTAATTATTATACACAAGATATGGGGTGAAACAAGCTAATGGGAACGAAAAAGCCACAAGTACCTTCGATGAGCTTTAAAGAGTACCACTACTCCACGTATGGCATCTAACTTCTAAATAAACACTATCATTTCTCACTCTTCGCTTTTTTAAAGTTCTCAAATAAGTTTGCAATATATAGATGAGAGCTGATTAAACGTTGCTGATAAGTTAATCGAAGCATTACTTAGCGCGTGCTGAGTGATTATCAAAGACGAAACCTTTGGACGATTAATTCACTCGTCTCGAGTAATATCTTTTCAAAGATTAATCAACATACTCAATCTCGAGAAAGGAGATATAACTCGTTGCAAACTTTTACCTCAAGCTTAATGAACTTATCGCCGTTGCTTGCAAACACATGTCTTATTAAATTCTTTACCGTTTTATTTACTTATCGCTTTCATTTACGCCTTTCTTTAGTCGCTTTTATTTCATGCTTCTTAGCTTGTTTTCTTATTTCAGTCTTTTACCGCTTTCCTTTACTTTAATTTGTCTGTGTAGTATAAACAAAACAAAAATCTTCTTTTAAACCTATTCACTACACATAGCTCACGGTCTGTCAGGACGAGATCCATATCAACCCTCGTGTGGGACAACGATACCCTGGTTTGAGCTTTACTTTGCTCTCCGCGACACATCACATACTGTTATTCTAAATTGGATATCTGAACAACATGTAGAGGAATATTATTCATGTGATTCTCTCAAGACACTTTAAGGCATTTCACTGATTCAGATGAACTTAGGGATTGACATCAGGTGGAGAAAAGATACGCCGTGCACTCTTTTTCCCTGGCCCATGGTTGTCCCACAGGGTTTTCCGCAAGGTTTTAATGAAGCAACATCCCTCCGAGCGTATAAAGAATTCATGTACTCGTTTTTCCTTCACTAGAATTTTGTCTCACTGCGTTTTATCTAGTAAGGGTTTAACGAGGCATAATCCTCAAATGGAGTAAAAACATAATATTTCAATATCTTCAAGGTACAAAGGATATGGCGTTATATTTCACATAAACCCATCAAAAATACAAGTCTAAGTTGTTTTGCAGTGCCAGATATATTCTGACCCTCAGAATGTCGATCTTAACTGGATATGTATTTACAAGTGGAAGAACTGCAATTGCATGCTCGTCAGTTAAGCAAAGATCTCAGCCGACTTCATACAACCTGCAAAATTCTAGCCAGAACATGAAGCCAAGTAGAGAATGCGTGTGCTAAAGAAGTGTCACTAACACATATGCAGTATCATATAGTGATCTCAAAGGAAAAAGGAGGCACCAACAGTTTGCATGAAAGATGAGCAGGTTATTGCTCAACTTAGAGGATAGGTATATCAAGTTGATATGATGAACATATTTTACTGAAATTTTCTTCACTCATGACGGTACTAAAGAATGGTGATTTATTGTTCAACAAGTTCGTTCGATGTTAAATTTGGCGGATCTATTACCAAGGCACTTCCTACCTCAACATTTAGGAAACTAATTCACATCATTAGATGCGTCGATCTCAAAGAGCTCAAGTGATATAGTCATCAGCAGGGAGATAATACACGCCTGCACTCTTTTCCTTAGTCATGGTTAATGTGCCCACTGGTTTTCGCCTGACAAGGTTTTTTAATGAGCGCAATTCCATATGTATTAACAATATGGACATCCAAGAGGAGTGTTATGATCCAGTTATTTTGTGGATGTCCATAAACTAATAAATAGCCATGCCCAATTAGCTTGTTAGTGTTTTTTAACCCCAATATATCTTACTATTATACATTTGTATTTCCTAAACAGATGATCAATAAGAAAATATCCATTCCCTCAATTCTGTTCACAACAAATATATACTATATATATATTACTATATATATATATATATATATATATACTATATATATATTATATATATATATATATATAGATATAAGTATATATATATATTATATATATATATATATGATATAATATATATATATATTTATATATATCTATACTATTATATGTGTGTGTGGTGTGTGTGTGGTGTGATGTTGTTACCAAAGTAATATATATATAATATAGTATATTATGTATATATATATATTATATATATATATATATATATATATATATATATATATATATATATATATGTGTGTGTGTGTGTGTGTGTGTGTGTGTGTGTGTGTGTGTGTGTGTGTGTGTGTTACCAACCTTTCAATATTTGTATAGTTGGGAGGGCAAGAAACATTTGTATATGTTGGTATAAATACCGTTCTCAACCTCACAAGTTGAGAGGTTGGCCACACACACTAAATATTGTGAAATAAAGTTATTCTCTCTATTATTTCTTTAGTTTATTGTGTGTCTCTTTTTAGATTCTCGTTAGATTAAGCTTGTTATTTCGATCCAACAACTTCCCTTTAACAACGAGTGACCCAAAAGTTATATTTTCAAACCCTTTTTATAACTTGACCCCAAATGAAATGCATATGTGAACTTTGGTGTGCTTCTTTTATTTGAGAACAAGATACCATAATTAAGTATTTTCTTTCAAATGAAATGTCGTTTGCTATTTATATACAAGGTGTGAGACATGTTTTTATATTTTTCTTCGAAAACATATTTCATAATAATGTCGATACGGATACTTCCAATTATTTCTTTTATTTTTTCATGATATGTCATTCACTGACATGTAGCTTTCTCCACGTATATCATTTGTGTATCCAACGTTTTTATTGTTCATTCGTTATCTACATCATGTATAAGGATGGACTTACATAGGTGATCGTGTGCCACAAACTACACCTAATTTTAAGTTATGAAATGTAAAAAGAATTCTAAAACTGTCTTTTTTGTTGTGTGTAACCCTTAATATTTTTTTTTATACTTTTCTTTCTTACAGTATAACTTTAATTAGCCTAACAATTTTTCATGCAACACTCTTTTGAAAATTCTGAATCTGTCTATATCTTGAATGTTTTGAATTCTACTTTTGTTTCTTACAGTATAACTTTAGTTATAGTATATAGTTATATACTAACTTAAGTTTCATTTTTATGTACATTAACGAGGGTTAAAGTGATCGTGCACTGTGGTGGTATATTGTTTGACAAATCTTTTAATATATAATCACTAAAAATTATTTAATTACGTTACTTTTTTTCACAAAAAATATTGCATATGTCTATATAATTTGATATTCATGTGTTTTCATATAAGTAATTATACAATATAATGTAATTCATGTTTTTTATCTATTAAACTAACATAACTATAAAAGTATAAAATTCAATTAGTATAGCACTAATTTTTTTAAAAAATATAAGAAGTTGGTTTTAAAATTTCAATTACTTTTTTATGAAATCGTACGTAGGTTACAAGCATTGCAATATTAGGCTCGTATTATCTGAATTATTAAAAACTTTTATATAGTTATATTTTTATAAGAGAATTTCTGAATATTTATTAGATATTTGATAAATAAGTTTGTTATATGAAAAATTTATAAAAAGTAAAAGTTTAAGATAGCTTTCGTAATTGTTACATTGCTTAAGGGTGTGTTNACACCTAATTTTAAGTTATGAAATGTAAAAAGAATTCTAAAACTGTCTTTTTTGTTGTGTGTAACCCTTAATATTTTTTTTCATACTTTTCTTTCTTACAGTATAACTTTAATTAGCCTAACAATTTTTCATGCAACACTCTTTTGAAAATTCTGAATCTGTCTATATCTTGAATGTTTTGAATTCTACTTTTGTTTCTTACAGTATAACTTTAGTTATAGTATATAGTTATATACTAACTTAAGTTTCATTTTTATGTACATTAACGAGGGTTAAAGTGATCGTGCACTGTGGTGGTATATTGTTTGACAAATCTTTTAATATATAATCACTAAAAATTATTTAATTACGTTACTTTTTTTCACAAAAAATATTGCATATGTCTATATAATTTGATATTCATGTGTTTTCATATAAGTAATTATACAATATAATGCAATTCATGTTTTTTATCTATTAAACTAACATAACTATAAAAGTATAAAAGTTCAATTAGTATAGCACTAATTTTTTTTAAAAATATAAGAAGTTGGTTTTAAAATTTCAATTACTTTTTTATGAAATCGTACGTAGGTTACAAGCATTGCAATATTAGGCTCGTATTATCTGAATTATTAAAAACTTTTATATAGTTATATTTTTATAAGAGAATTTCTGAATATTTATTAGATATTTGATAAATAAAGTTTGTTATATGAAAAATTTATAAAAAGTAAAAGTTTAAGATAGCTTTCGTAATTGTTACATTGCTTAAGGGTGTGTTTCAAATTTTTATTAAATTTATATGTAAAAAAAACTTTAAGGTAGTTTTTGAGAAAAAACTGTTAGATAATTTAAGTATGTGTTTTGAAACTTTCTTTATAATGGCAAAACATTTAGTTTTAAAAATAAACTTTGACATCTTTTTATAAAATTGTACGTATGTCAAAGGTGTCACAATATGTGGCTTATTTTTTTCGCAGTTTAAAGACATTTTCATCGGTAAATTTTTTATAAAAAAGTCGCTAGATTTTGTTAGATATTTGATAATAAATTTTGTTATATAAAAAAGTCGTAAATAGCTAGAAACACATGGTCGTTTTCGTAAATCGCCACATACTTCAGGAGCATTGATCTTCGTAGTATTAAGCGGTGAAGCTTAAACCTCGAGTCGTAGTCCCAACGAGGGTTGAATTGATCTCGTCACTCAAAATCGTGAGTTATGTGAGGTGAATGAGTTTGAAAGATTGTTTGGTTTTGATTAAACTACAAACGACAATTAAAATGCGATTAAAGTAATGAAAAACAATAAAGTGACGCAAAGAAAATAAACAAGTAAAGTTGCATGAAATAAAGTGACTTAAAGAAAGCGATGATTAAAGTGCGAAAAGTAATTAAAACGGTAAATGAATTTAAAGACAATATGTTTGCAAAGCGACGTGAGTAAGTTTGTTAAATGTGAGCTTGATAGTTTGTGACGAATTATTTTCCTTTCTCGAGATTAGTTGTCAATTAATCTTTAGAAGAGATAATAATTCTAGACGAGTGATTTAATTGTTCTCCGGCTTTTGTTCTTCAAATAATTAAACCACATATCTAAATAATCTTAACGACTATTAATCACAAGCCTTTCACGCCCACACTTAGCTCGCAAACCCGAATCACTAATGGTGTGAGTTTAGTGGAGTACTATTTCTCGGATCGTTGTCCCGACGAAGGCGTGAATGGAATTTTGATTCCGTGTGTGATTCGTGAAATGAATAAGATTTTAAAGTTGATTTTTGGATTTTACACTACAATTATGAAATAACAATCTAAATTCAATTAATGAAACTAAACGTATAAGTACATAAAGCACAAACGACAAAACGTAAACGCGAATTAAAAATAAAACGTCTACGTAACAAAATAAAACGCGAATTCTAAGCTACACTAAACCTACGGGCTCAAATTTAATTTTTAAATCTTAAAAATGATAAATGAAAATTTTAGGAAAAAGAAAAATATTTTTTTGCCTTTTTATTTATTTATTATGAATTAAAACTATTTTTGTATTTTTATTTAATAAAAGAAAATCAAACTAATTATAAAATGAAAAATCTAAACTACAAATTTATTTTCTACAAATCTTATTAAAATGAAAATGAAATTTAGAAATAAAATCAGAAACTATTTTTGCATTTTTGTGATTTAAATTGGAATTAAAAATGATTTATTATTCTAAAAATCTATTTAAAAATAAAAAGAAATAGTAAATGAACTCAGAAAATTATGAAATTTTCATGAAAATTCTAAAACTTTATTAGAAATCTGAGAAAAATAATAAAAGTTGAAAAAAAAGCAGTTAAGTGCTTAATGGACAATAAGCAGTTTGGAATAAGTGCTTATTAATAAGCACTTATATCCGAAATGCCTAAAACTCTTACAGAAGGTTTCTAGTACTAAGAAAAGCTCAATTAAACAGAATTAAGATCAAAATCCCAATCAGATTGCATAAATCGAACAAAATGCAGTTTCTAAAAAGCTAAAATGATAAGCAGTTTCAAATGAGAATAAGCCAGATGAGTCAAGGACCATGTAAAACAATCAATCAACTTCAATGATGTTCAAATTAATCAAACAAACTCAGATTACAAGTCAAAAAGAACAACTGCAGTCAACTCTCACAATTCAGCAACATATCTAAATGAGCCTACTTTGCATGCCAAATAAGCAGTTTATATAAGCTCTAAAGTAAAATCTAATGGGGGCAAATGATCAAACACCAAGATGAGATACTAGAAACATGAAAAGCCCTATGCTAAACAACCTAATTGAACTCTAATTAACCCCTAGATCAGCAATGAAAACTGGTGTGCAAGTTAAAGTACTGCAGCAGTTGACTTTTAAATAGCACACTAACTTTGACTTTAATCAATTTCATTTCTTCAAAACTAAACTTAGATGTAAGTTGAAAGTGTTTAAACATTAGAATCACCAAGTCTAACAACAATTACATCAAATGATTATGAATGCAGGATCAGATTACAAAACTAGCAGGTATGAATTAATTGCTAAGCTAATCTTGACTTTAGGAAATAAACCTACTGTTTTATTGCATATACTAAACTAATAATGCCTAAAGGGAACAAGTCATGCAGAAAATACAGCAAACAAACAACAATATCATCAACAGATTAACAGATCCAAACACTACCTACTGCACTGATTACACTAAGAAATGAAATTCTAGACTATACTTAACCAATCTCATCATCAACATCAGCTTGCTAACAATCAAGAACACCAATTCAGCTGCAAACAACAACTCTGAACAACAAAAGATCAGATTCACAGATCCAAGAACAAAACAGATTCAAGTCAATTTCACTATCTAATTCAGCTTCAAGCTTCAAATCATGTCAACAAAAACCAAACCAGAATTACTAATACTATATGAAGCAACTTCAACAAGTAAACGACAACTAAGAACACACTAAAACAGATCTGTCACATAAGAAGCATAAGTATTACAGATTCATGGATAATCAGTTCACAACTGATCAAATAATCTCTAGTAAAACTATTACTAACTGCATAACATCATACAAACTCAGTGAAACAGCAAAACAAAGCTACTAATATCTAAACTAAACTAACTGAATTGAACACTAAGATCAAAGGAGAACTTACAACATCAATTCTCAGCTTTCTGAGAATCTCCCAAGGCTAGCCTATCTTTTAAATAGGCTCCATTCCACTTCTGCAACCACAATTACTTCTGAATACCCCAATGTTCAACATCATTATCATGCTGATTTTACTTTCATTAACCAGAGACTAAGAACTAGTATGTGCTGATTTAGATCACCAAATTCTAACAAAAGTTAATGAGAAGCTCAAACAAGCCTCTGAAATCAACTATAAGAGTTTGTAAAACAGATTGAATTACTTGAATTATTTGAAAACTTTGAATGACAAGATTTATATAACGAAACTAATACTGAATTTCATTTAAATCTGAAAGGATTACAATAGAAAGGAGATTACATGAATTTTAAAACTACAATTATCCTAACCTAATTTCTACAGCATAACAGTACCCTAAACTACACCTAAGCTAACCAAACCAATTGTGAGGAGTGAGCTCTCCTTTTATAGGGTCTTGAGATGAGTCTTCAGAAACGTCCAGAAGGAGAATGATCCATAGAATATACCAAAAAGATCCCTTGTGACACCACTCGTCCAATCAGAAGCCTCCTGTGATCCCAATGACGCGTTCAACCCAATCCTATTCACCCACGTGTCATTCCATATTGTCAGAGGTGTCAGGTGATGTGGGGAAAGACTAATATACCCTTAATACGAGGTAATTGATGATGAGATTGGGGTAATTTGGGGGAGGGTAAAGTTAGGGTTTATGTAACTGGGAAAAAATAAATTTGGGGAAAATGAAAGAAGCGCGTCAGTTTTTTTATTTTATTTTGTTTTTGAACCGGGTTTTGGGGTTGGGTGGATCGGGTCTGTGGTTTAGGAAGATTGGGCTTTTGGGTTGTAAAAGAAATAATGGGCTTGTGGTTTTATGTTTTAGGAGTAATAGGTTTAGTTTAAGAATAAACATAAGGACCAATTGTGACTTTTCTGAAAATCCAAGGACTATAACTGCCATTTTTCCATTCTTCATAAAAGGACTGAAATTGTCAATCTTGAATAGTGAAAGGACCAAGGTTGCCTTTCTGAGCTCAACTTAAATTTCTGAATCCCGGGCTTTGACTTTGTTTACTCTCTTCCGTCTCGTGCTCGTTTTTGGTTAATTCTAACCTACTTTTGTTTCTTACAGTATAACTTTAGTTATAGTATATAGTTATATACTAACTTAAGTTTCATTTTTATGTACATTAACGAGGGTTAAAGTGATCGTGCACTGTGGTGGTATATTGTTTGACAAATCTTTTAATATATAATCACTAAAAAATATTTAATTACGTTACTTTTTTTCACAAAAAATATTGCATATGTCTATATAATTTGATATTCATGTGTTTTCATATAAGTAATTATACAATATAATGTAATTCATGTTTTTTATCTATTAAACTAACATAACTATAAAAGTATAAAATTCAATTAGTATAGCACTAATTTTTTTAAAAAATATAAGAAGTTGGTTTTAAAATTTCAATTACTTTTTTATGAAATCGTACGTAGGTTACAAGCATTGCAATATTAGGCTCGTATTATCTGAATTATTAAAAACTTTTATATAGTTATATTTTTATAAGAGAATTTCTGAATATTTATTAGATATTTGATAAATAAGTTTGTTATATGAAAAATTTATAAAAAGTAAAAGTTTAAGATAGCTTTCGTAATTGTTACATTGCTTAAGGGTGTGTTTCAAATTTTTATTAAATTTATATGTAAAAAAACTTTAAGGTAGTTTTTGAGAAAAAAATGTTAGATAATTTAAGTATGTGTTTTGAAACTTTCTTTATAATGGCAAAACATTTAGTTTTAAAAATAAACTTCGACATCTTTTTATAAAATTGTACGTATGTCAAAGGTGTCACAATATGTGGCTTATTTTGTTCGCAGTTTAAAGACATTTTCATCGGTAAATTTTTTATAAAAAAGTCGCTAGATTTTGTTAGATATTTGATAATAAATTTTGTTATATAAAAAAGTCGTAAATAGCTAGAAACACATGGTAGTTTTCGTAAATCGCCACATACTTCAGGAGCATTGATCTTCGTAGTATTAAGCGGTGAAGCTTAAACCTCGAGTCGTAGTCCCAACGAGGGTTGAATTGATCTCGTCACTCAAAATCGTGAGTTATGTGAGGTGAATGGGTTTGAAAGATTGTTTGGTTTTGATTAAACTACAAACGACAATTAAAATGCGATTAAAGTAATGAAAAGCAATAAAGTGACGCAAAGAAAATAAACAAGTAAAGTTGCACGAAATAAAGTGACTTAAAGAAAGCGATGATTAAAGTGCGAAAAGTAATTAAAACGGTAAATGAATTTAAAGACAATATGTTTGCAAAGCGACGTGAGTAAGTTTGTTAAATGTGAGCTTGATAGTTTGTGACGAATTATTTTCCTTTCTCGAGATTAGTTGTCAATTAATCTTTAGAAGAGATAATAATTCTAGACGAGTGATTTAATTGTTCTCCGGCTTTTGTTCTTCAAATAATTAAATCACATATCTAAATAATCTTAACGACTATTAATAATTAAACTACTCAAGACTCATATTAAATAAGATAAAGCGGTAAAGAAAATAAAAGTTGACTTGAAAAATAAAATGAACTTGAAAAGTAAAATATTTGTGAAAATAAAGGTTTACTAAGCGAAGAAAGAAATATAAAAGACTCGAAAACATTAAATGCTAATAAAGTTTTAATCTAAAAATGTAAAGACATTGAAATTAAATAAGAAAACAATACTTAAAAGATTTTTAGAAAAATTCGACAGAGTTTCGTTTAGGTTTAAGAAAAATAAAGACCTCACTCGATAAGACGATGAGGTGAAACTTGCCTAACTCGGCATATAAAAGAAAGAAATAAGACTAGACCATACTCGCTATTTAGGACCCATACTCGCAAACCCTAAATGATACTCGCAATAGAAAGCTTTGATACTCGCTAAGAGAAGTTCATACTCGCAACTACACTAGACCATACTCGCTAAACATGGACATACTCGCTAAACCTTACTCGAAGCCCATACTCGCTAGAAAAAAGTCCATACTCGCAACTACACTAGACCATACTCGCAAGAAACTGGCCCCATACTCGCAAAACAGATTCTCATACTCGCAAAACTTATGGCCTACTCGCAAAACCCTAATATTTCAAAACCAAACTCTTAAAAACAACAAGAAGCTTACTGGAAATCATTTAGACACTTAGGAGAATGAAATAAATTGCAAAAGCTAATTAATAAACTCGTAAACTTATGTAAACTTGAAATAAAACTTGACAAAACTCTAGTTTGGACCGAAAATAAGCTAGAGACGCAAGTTTTTAAGAAAAATTATCACTAGATCGTTTAATAAAACTAAAAACAATAAATCCCACTCAAAGAAACAAGATTAAAACATGTAAATTTGCAAGAAATCTAGAGAGAGAGTAGAGAGAGAAAGCGTATAAAATTCATTCAAAAATAAAACTTACATTAATCCTACTCCTACTCCTATGAGGTCCAACCCTCTAAATCTAACTAACCCTCTAATAGATATCTAATCTTCTATTTATAGGCCAAGAGCTTCTAAAGTTTGACAATGTTGCAATATAAGCCCTTGGACCTTTACAATTCATGATATTTGCACTAAAACTACGTTACAAACTACTAAACGTTCTAAACATTAAACGTAACACTAATGTAACTTGAGGACTCGTGTTGACGTTTCTTCCAAAGGTCTTCAAAAGATTAAAAGCGACAACTTGCTCAAATATGGAGGACTTTAGGACTTTTTCCTGAAAATCTCTTTGAGCTTCGGTTAAGAGTCTCATGTATTTTTCTTCGAGCCTTTAAGGAATAAATTCGTCGCTTCGGGCTTTTCTTGCTTAGATTTCTTCTTTGACTTAGCTTTTAAACACTTTTCCACATCTCGTGCTCGTTTTGAGGCTTTTTGGTTGATTTTTTTTGCCATTTATGCAACATCCTTCCCTGCACAGTCACAAACACAAAAACACGATATCTTGGGCGTTTCACGTTAGTTTTTGGTCTTTAGAGGTCTGAAAATGGTGAATAAAAGGTATGTGAATAAGCACATACCAAGAATTTTGGAATATCTTTTTCCTTCTTATCAAACAACACACCAATGTTTATCAAACGACATTCCCATTGTCCAAACGACAACGATTGAACCAGAAATGTATAATATAGTAATATTATATGCATTCATATGTGTATTGATTTTTTGTCATATCATTTTACCATCATAACTGTTAGTGCAAAAAGTGTAGTTGGGTTAAGATTGGGCTTAGTACGTGCTGGGTCGTCCTTGATGGACGGTCCGTTATGTGACTTATACACTAATCCAAGTAGTAGATTGAATCCCTGCACAAGTAAAAGTAAACCGTTAGCCTTATCGTGGGGACGGACCTCACGATTAAACTCCGGCGTGAGAGTAAGTACTCATGTTGTCAGAGGAATATGTGTGTATTGGAATTATTGAATTAATGAGAAAATCATACCTCGAAAGTGTGTTCTGAGGTTACCTTTTATAGGCGGTCGAAATGCTAGGGTTTCCTAGTATTTCGCATGTTGTTGTAGTGACCGAGATGGGACCCTTGTCGGGCAAGGGTCCGTAGCTTAATCGATGATTGCGGACGTGGATCATTTTTTGGACCGTGGGCCGGTCCGTGAGCGTACTTCGGGAGTGCCGCTCAAGTGGTCCGTACACGTCCTTGTATGTCCAGACTGTGCCTTCCTCGTGGCTTGGGCTTTAGTCATATCCGGTTTGTTGGCCCAGTAAGCCTGATGTCCGTACTATACGTCATCAATAACAATCTATTAGATAATGAGAAAAGTTTTTTATAGACCCCATATTCTTTCTATACCTAATGAATCATCATATCCTTTCAATTATTTATTTATTTATTTTTATCAAAATAAAAAAACTCGCTTTCATTATTTTTATTTTTTATCGTACGAGAAAAGAATCGTACAACCATTGCGAGAATAAAATTATCTTTCTATTGAGGGGCACTTATATTTTTACGAACTTTTTTTCGACTTTTTTTGTGAGTGCTAAAATTTACGTCTGGAAAAATCACATGTGATTTGTTATTTTAAAATAACATGTGATTTTATTAAATCACATATGATTTGTGAAATCACACGTGATTCCTAACATACAAATCACACGGATTCCTAATATACAAATTACATGTGATTTTTTCAGATGCAAATTTTAACACTAAAACAAAACTCGAAAAAAAATCATCGAAAATATATCGAAGTGTCTATCTACTGAAAGATAGAAATTCTCATCACGATGGTGTATTTTTTTTTGTCGCTTAATGATTAACGTTTGCAAGATATTTTATTTTCAAAAAAAGATGGAAAGTGGGTTTTTCAATTTTGATGAAAAATGAGTTGCAAGAATTGGTTCACTGGGTCTATCTATATCTATACTATCTAATAAACGTGAATACTGTACAAGCACACTGAAGCACGCCACTCCATTAATACTCTGACGTGTCTTGAATCCTATTGGCTGCAGATTAATTGCGTACAAGCTTAGTGATGCACCATTGTTTATCAAACCCTGCCTTGCCCTAATTTTGGTAAGTAATTATGTCATTCAAATCAGTTACGCTATGAAATCAATGCACACACCCTATTCTTGGTAAATAATAAATCAGTGGTGCTATTGTAACAGAATGTTTGGCTAATTCAAAACCAGATCACAAAAAGATAATCAATCAAACCATCATATCACACACGGCAAACCTATTTTTGGGATCGACTGTAAGTTTTCTTAATGTTTTTTATTTGATTCAATTGTTTAATATATTATGTTTGAATGATTATGCCTTTTAATTGAATGATCATGCCTTTTATTTCATTCAATGAATGATTCTGCCTTTTATTTGATTCATATATTATGTTTGTACAAATTATAATTTAGTATTTAGGGCTAATGATGTTTTGAATCAATTATTCAATGGGATATTGCTTAAAGTTATTTTTGTCCAATGATTTTTGTCCAATGCTTAAAGCGTAGATATTAGAACAATGAAGTTAAAGGCATAATATTTAGCACTTTATCCCTTAGTTGTGTTAATCCTTTCTAAAATTTGTTGCCCTTTCTGATGTTTTGTATACTGATTTGGTTATTGTAGTCCGTGAATACTAAGAGATAATATGATGCCGCACTGAGATAAGGTTTTTTTTTTTCTGTCCTGGATTTCGGTAACGCAAACCGAAGTAAGGTTACTAGCTTTTGTGATAAATAGAAGTAGCGCAAGAAACTACTGTTTTCATTTAATTTGGTAGGCTAGCAAACGACAGTTGGTTATGCAGTATTTGTGGCTGTATAAACTGCAATATTGCGTTTTCAATATAACGTTTTTTGATTGACCTGGTATCATTATTAGATTGCTAATGCACTCTTGGTTTGATTGCAGATTGTGCTGGAAGAGGAGATATTGTTTGTGCTACATATAACGCACAAGTCTGTAAGGTAACAACAAACCACACTAACCGAAGATGCTGAAATGGTTAACAATTTTTATAGATGGTTTAGTTTGTAGAATTCTGAGTAAGTTTTGTTTGCATTTACAATTACGGGTTGTGTGGATTTGCTATAAGTGGCTTGGAAACGAGTGAAAAGTTGCTGATTTATAAGGATTTTTTAGTACGCCTTTTAACGGTATATTTTTTTATTTTTTTTAAATGCAGGAAAGTCGATTTGGGAGTGCAAAGCAAAGGGCTGATGTGAAAAATGAACTTCCCGAAATAAGGTAAGCTCATAAGCCGACAAATAAGCTTAAACAAACACCCTTGAGTTATTACTTGTATGTCACGTTGTTTGCAATGTTGTAGTATTCATATGTTGCCCTTTGTCATCATCTTTGTTGTAACCAGATACTCGGAATCAGCAATCGGCTTGCTCTCCCTTATATTCATTTTCTCGGTCTTCTCAGTAACTTCACCTCCCACTTCCGTGGTCAATGCTACTGGAAAAAACTTCTAGCTAGGGGTCAGCTATTATGTCATACCATCGACACGAAAAAGCAGTGGTGGCGGAATTCCTGTAGACTTAACTGTACACCCTCTCACAAATCACTATAGATGCATCGGTTACAGATTCAATACATGTTCATACTTACCTGAAATCATGGTATTTGTGCAGAAACTAGGCAAAGTTGCACATGAACCTTATGTACCTTGCTACAATTGCTGAATCACAACCATAAATGCCCGATGTTCACTCTCAGGTACAAATCTAACTCATAGCTGTCAACTAGGTTAGTAATTGCCCGAAGTGTATTTGTTGATATGTTATTTTTTCTTTATTTCTTTTGGGTGATATAATCATATAAGTGATTTTCGCGCCTCAATTAACACTTTTGGGAACTGCCTATGGATTCTAGAATAGAGAACTAAATATAATTGTTCTGTGATATCATTTTTTAATGTTAATAGCATTTCATATGGTGGACAAACAAGTTTAGTTTTTAATCCTATCAATTTGAAGAATGCTTGCTGAAATTAACTGATTTTCCTTGAGAACTATATGGAACCATAGTAACTGTTGAAACTTGAAACCATCCAATGTACCATAAAAATTACATGAAGCATAGTAATCGTTCCGTTGAGTGGTCTTTGTTTGCTGTCATCTAATATCCACATTTCTCTCTACAGATAACTTGGTTAAGTTCTTTATATAAGTGACTAAGTGTGCATCTGAAAGTCAGATATGAATCAGACATCCGAGCATGTTGTCAAGGAGGAAATTCATCTAAAAACCGAGTGCACGATCAAAGTAACTGACGAAGGAAAAGGAGATACTGTTGCAGAAGAAATGGATTTGAAGATTAAATCGGTAAAGAAAAAGAAGCTAAAACACATGGAAAATGATGGCGACAATTGCAACGAAAATGAGGAAGGGGATAAAAAGGGGGTTGTTGTCAAAGATAAGGAGGTTGATACACATATGTAGTGAAATGCCAACACTGTCAAGGTAAAATTTGCATATTATTATTGAAATTTGGGAGAAAATGAAATAAGCGAGACAATTAGTTGTTTACTGATTGTGGTAATTATGTGTTTAGTGTCGATTTGATCTTAGTAGTTTGTATAGGCTATGGTCGGTAACAGTCATGCTCTCTTCTCCTCACTTAGGTGATTGAGCGTTAAAATGTTAATTCACTGATTTTATGGAAAACCGTGCTCTATACACCCATTAAGATGTAAGCTGTATATAGTTTAGGATTTACTACAAAATGGGAGGAAGAGGAATTGTTGACTATTGGTGTTAAACTGAAAATGCAGGGCTGAGAGAAGGTGAAAACAGTTCGAGAATTTGGGACGGACGTGCGAGAATTTATGAAGCTCCTCAAAAAGGTTTCAAGTTGTTGGACGGTATATGTCTGCTGTAAATGATAAACAAAAGAAAAAGGTAGTCACTTTTTTGCTAGATAATGTGTTCCGTTACGTTTCGGTTTTCATCTACTTTCTCTGTCACTGAGAACTGTTTGTTGTTTTGTATCTATAGGAACTGCAACACCGGGCGATGGTTTTGGTGTGCCACATGTAGCTTATCGAGAAGCTACAACGGATGCTACTCTGAATGTCTGTCATTACACTTTGGTTGGCAGCAATGCACAAACGTCGCTGGTGTTGGATTTTGGCGCAAGAATAGGCCACCTTCTTGGGCCACAGGTCCTCGATTTTGAGTCTGGTGTTGTGTGAAGGCATGTTTACCATGAGTCTGTCGGAATACCAGGTGCCACATGATTTGTCCACCAACTATGGCTCGCACCAGCTCCAACAAGTTGATACTCCCGCTGCAACAGCAACGCTCCAAACATTCGTGCCACTAGGTTTGTTGATATGAGTGTCATAAGGAGTTGTTAGTGTCGTCTTTTTTATTCGTCTTTTCCATGTCACGTATGTCTGCAATTGACATTCTTTGAAATAATTAATTGCAGGTACCACCGTTGGTGGTCAGAGACCAACAGCCCACAGATCGCGGGTCTGTCGTGGTGCAACAACTGGTGTGACATTCTTACACATAAATGTTCTATGTGGTTCCAGATGTTTATGGATCTATGTGCAACACATGCCTACAGCAGGCACAAGCGCACGTTCACGGATTCTTGGGAAAAGGAAGGCCAACGATGGTTTGAGAGGTATGACGAGCCCCTTTCAAATGTTTCTATGTTGAATTTGTCTATTAATGTTAGCTACACTTTCGATAACTGTTTTAGATATCCAATTTTGCAGGTGCTCAACCTGCATCGAGACGTAGTTTGATGGTGGACGGATGTGCATCAACCTTGCCACAGAACATGCCACGATGTTAGTAGAATCATTGTTGGTCTTTACTCCATTTAAAACAATATTTGTTTCTGTTATCAAAACTAGCTGAGTAGGAAACAACCAATGTACCTGTTTCCTGTCATTTTATTTGATTGTTACAAAGGGATTATATTGATACATAAGTTAGTGCTATTGTAGCAAAATCTGTTCACATTTATCTTATTTTTGGATTCAAAAAAATGTTAATCTGATTTGGTTCCTGTGCTTCACTAATTATATTATAAAGTGCACTTTCAACTTTTCTATTTCATTTTTTACCGAGCTTAGATTATGATTCTATGTATATATTTAGAATATTATATCGTAAACGTTACATAAGGATTCTGCTCCTGTGGGAGTTTGTAGCTAAATGAATATATTATATCTTAATCTGCAATATTTTGGTATACGACAGTTTCTTTAATTGTTGAACATCGATGAATTTACTAAAACATTATAACTTCGTGAATTTTTGTTACCTTAAACCTCTCTTTTTTGGGCTAACTTGCGGATGGTAACCTATCAAATCCTACCACAAATGTTGTTTATAAAGAAGTTCTTTATGGTTTATGATGAGACGATCAATAGGTATTTACATTATGCATATTTAACTTTATATTGGATTTTACTAATTTACTCTTATTGTAAATCTATAAATTCTATCACTTACAATTTTTTTCTACTTATTAGGTGTTCACGGAAAGGAGCTTTTCTTTAAGTCTTAGAATGGTCACTACATCCATTTGCTTATCAAGACAAACGTATTGTTGATCAAGAGAAAATGAACATTTATTACATACATACTTACGACCATTGTATTTTATGTCTTTTGGAAGTTATAAGTTTATGTTTCCACTCAAACAAAATTTCACAACGTTTACGTTCTTTAATCTTTCTTGCATATTCACGTACTTATGTTTTCTTATTCAACAACCCTCTAAAACCCCGTGAATCTCACGGGTCTATAAGCTAGTAGAGAATATATATGGTGTTTATATCAGTGTTCTAAAAGGCGCGCCTTGACGCCGCAAAGGCCTTGCAAAGGCGCGAGGCGTCACCTCCACGCCACGCAATAGGCCAAGGCGTCGTCTTAAGGCTTGGCATGAGATGAAGTGCGATAAGATGTACTGGTATTTGAGACGTTTAGGGGATTTACTAGTAATTGGAATTTGGAGATCGTATTTGAGGTTTACTGGTATTTGGCATTTTGGGGTTTACTGGTATTTGAAGAAGATTACAAATGTAAAGAGAGTTTCTTGACTTTAATGCTTATGTATAACACTTTTTGTAAACTCGATGTATATGAAATAAGATATACTAATGAAAATAAATATAAATCTATAAATCTATAAATCTATAAATACTTTTTGCCGCCTTAATTCACGCCTTAAAAACGCCATGTCGCCACGCCTCACACTAAGGCTTGAGGCTTGACCATGCCGCCACGCCACGCCTCACGCTATTTATAACCTTGGTTTATATTGATCTCAACTCATTAGATAAGAGTTTTGAACTTTGCATCGGATCTCATTCGTATAGGAAAATGTAACTTTTAAGCTTGTTATTCGTTGGTAGATTTGTTTATAGATTTCAGTATTAGTAAGGATACATGTTTAGGATTTCTAGGGTGTCACATATTCAAAAATCGGATTGTTCGGATATTCAAATAAGAATCACCAAAATTTGAAATCTTAATAAGTAAGAGCACACATTATGCACTCAATTGCAAGCTAAAATCTAAAGAAAAAAAAAATAGATATTAATGGAGTCATATTATGTGGGTCGTGGTCCAAACATACAATCACTAGTATACTAATTTCTATTAAAAAGTTTTATTCGAAGTCACAACAGGTCGGCTATCTTTCTGTTTATAAAAGGTATATGAAAAAAACCACATATAATCTCATGGCACGTAAGCTAAAAAAAATAAATTATTAGCCTAAGAGCATAATGTGTTAACACTAAGTTAAGGTTTCACCCACTGTCACGTCAGCGCCACATCAGTTTTGACATTTTTATCTTAAAAAACCCCTTGGGAGGCGGTGTGTTAACATTTTGAGTTTAAGCTTAACTCAACATTTTCGTCCCCCACTTTTATCATAATTAACAAAATAAATAAATAAATAAATAAATAAATAAATAAATAAATAAATAAATAAAAGCTGAGTTAAAGCTTAATTTGGGGGCGGTGTGTTAACATTTTTGAGTTAACTCACAAAAAACACCACCTTTAACGTGGGGTTATAACGTAGCTTTAACTGGGGGGTGTTAACTTGGGACTTAACTCGGAAATGTTAAAGTTTAACACAGGGGGAGGTTAACACACCTTATGCTCTAATAAATATAATATAAGACATGTTGTATCATTTATCTCAGTATTATAATTCAAGACTTAGGATTAAATAAAAATAAAAAACCTTAACACGAGAAAGATGAAAAATAACTATAACCACACAATAGAGATGCATCGACTTGAATCATATGTATCTCTAATATTTTAGATGCACATTAGTGTATTTTCTAGCTAAAAATTATATGCATATACATATGTTATATGCTTCTTAGCAAGTTAAGCAAATCTTATGTAATTTTCATTCTCTGCATGTCAAATTTATTGCAAGTACTATTTTGCATCGTTTTCATTTCAAAATCATTTTCAAAACTAATTGGATTCATCTAAATGAATAGAGATGCATCTAATTAAAGTTGACGCATCTCATATATGTGGTTATATTTATTTCTCATCATTCTCATTACAAGTTTTCTTCTCATTAGATTCCTACCCAATAATTAGATGCTAAATTATTTATAAAAAATGAAAAAATTTATACGAATTATTTAGATATACTTGAATCCGAATAAGAATATACACACTATCTAATATCTTATCGGATGTCGAATAACCTATTTAAATGGGTATTTGGTATGAGGGTATGAGAGTATGGCTTTGAGAAAATAACTTTCATTCCCGATGTAATTGTTTGATTAATGATTTAATTTTAAAAATTGAAAATGAAACATATGAAAGTAGAAGTATCTCGTACCACCAAAGATAGTGAGTTCGTTAACCCATAAGGCTATGTTTATTCATGATCTTATCCAACCGGTTGAAGGGTACAAAGGAAACAAATAACTAGTATCTCTGCATTATAAAGTATTTGAGACTTTCAATAAAAGAAAGTCTTAAAATTTTAAGACAAAAAACATTATATAAAAAGAAACTTAGGAAGTTAATGTAAAATTTTGAAAATTTAAGTCTCATTTAAACCATATAGTAACTCACCTCCAATAATGATATATTTTAATAGAACTGTTTATAAGAAAAGCTCATTAAACTTATAACCACCAATTTAATGCTAGAATTTAAAAAATATAAGTGCTAACTACTTACACTATTAATAATTTAGCCGTTCTACTTTTGAAAAACATATATCTGCTACGATTTTGGATATGCTAAATAAGAAAGATTTAAAATAAAATATATTTGTTTTCTACAAAAATAGTCACCACTTCTAATTATATTAAAGTATATAAAAGTAAAAAAAAAGATGTTCAAAACCGTCTGGTGACTTTCAAAAGTTTAATCCAACCTCGCCACATGTCACACTAGGCATGGCCAATCAAACTCCTTATCATTATTAATGCTCATGTATGATTCAACTCACATGCATAAAAGAAATATCATTATATATTAAATTGGTTTGTTAACAAATGGTAAAAAAAGTTGAAGTTGGTTTTATGTATTGGTTGTATAGGTAGAAAAATAAAAATATAATTTTTTTAATAAGAGATTGAGATGTGATAAATTGTTGATAAATATGAGTAACCGCTCAAATAAAAAGTGACACAAACATAAAAAGTAATAAGCTTTCGACACGTGTCCTCACTTCTTCTTCTTTTTCTCTGCATCTCGCTTCCCTCTCTTAAGCAACCACTTACCATTTTCTTCATTTTATTTTTTTTAATCATGGTCTAATACTTTAATTCAAGGTTTAATCACTTTAATTCTTAATTAATTATATCAATTGAAGATCTTATATTTTAAATTCGAGATCTAATCTCTTCAATTTCCAGGTATGTTTATTTATTTTTTTTCTCAAGCTTTTATTATAAACTAACATAAAAAAAAAAAAAAAAAAAAAAAAACCTAAAACTCGTGGTCAGTTTTCATCTTTTGTGGTTTCTCATTTTTTCTCCTTCCATAAACTTTAGAAAATAAAGTGTTGATGGAAATGTCTACAAAGTTTTTGATGAGATGTCTCATCGAGTTTTTTTTCCCCTTCAATATTTGACTTTTAACGTTTATCATCAAAAATACTTATGGTGTGCTTGGTTCAAACTCAGGAAGGGAAAGAGAAAGGGAAAATCAAGGAAAATCAATGATAGTGGTGGGTGGGGAAAGGGAAATAAAAACATTCATCTCAATTTATTGGGTAATGTCCCATTACCCACTATTGGGTAATGAGTCATTTCATTATACTATACAAACCATTTTTTTTTCTTTTCCAATTCCTCACCCTCATAACCCTCTACCAAGCATGCCCTTATTCTTTTAGGCATAAATTTATTTATTGATGTTTAATCTTTGAATTCACAGATAAACAAAATTTTAAAATATGATGAACAACATTTTATTAATGAACAACACTGTTCATTAGTTTTCTTTGATGAACAACATCACAATGTTCATCACTTAAATAACATTGCTTATCATTTTTCTCTTTGAAGAACCTTTTTTTTTTTTTTTTTTTTTTTTAAATTTTTCAATCACAATGTTTATCAGTTAGATCATAATGTTAATTAGTTAAAAGTGAATAATAATAATAATAACAAAATAATAATAATAATAATAATAATAATAATAATAATAACTAAAATAGAAAAGGACATGTATCACACTTTTTATACTTTTTATACTTTCTTTCATTTCTATAAGATGACAACCCTAACCCATAAATATGTCTCGGGGTGTCCAAAAACACTAATGAACCTATCGGCACCGACTAGAAACCGAACCGTATATTAGAGCCATGGTATGGTTTTTGGTTCTTAAACTTCTAAACTTTTGATTCTTAGAACGATTTGGGTCGGAATCGTCCGGTTCCGGTACTTTTTCGAAAAAAACCGACTCTTTTTAAATTATGAAATTTATATAAGGTTTGTTTGCAACTTTGTGTACATACAACCTTTTAATTAAAAAAAAAAAAGAAATTAAAAAAAAACGCTGCTAAGCTGTAAAAAAAATCTAAAAAGGAGAACGAAGTTATAAAGGGAAATAATTGATGCACTAAGTGTTTTTGGAGGTTTGGGAAACAAATGCGTGTTCTTTATACTTTCGAACAATAATAAACTTATATTTAGACATTTTGTGTTTTTGTTTATGTTATTTTAAACAATTGAAATTATTGGAACGATTTGCATTGTTTGAGACATTGTTGCGTATGTTTGTATTGTTATAGCATGCTATTTATGAATGATCGACAACAACAAAAAAATGATTTTTTAAACACTTTAGTACTCGTTAAGAATTACCGAAAATTCACGTACCGGAACCGAACCAAAGAATTTAAGACGGTTCTCGTTACCATCTTTTCTTATTTTCGGTTCTTGATTCTTTCAGTTCCGGTTCCAGTTCGACCCGATTCCAATATCACATACACCTCTAAATACGTCCATACTCACAATAATTCCCATTTACAAACCAAATAAAATGATTCATTAACCATAAAACATACATGGCAATTATCATAAATCATCATAAATTTCATTGAAAGTCACTTTCGTAACTTAAAAGTAAAATCCAATCACTATAAAACCCATCGACACCAAGTCACCAACGACAAAACGGTTCTCCTTCTTCTTCTTTTTCTTCCATTCCATTTTCAGTTACACACACTATTCACACCATCAAAAACACACACACAACAATTCAAAACCGACCCAAATCAATACCCACCAATGGCGGGACATTCCACATCAAACACAAACACATCATCACAATTCTTGAGTTCAAAGATTTTATTATTACTGACAGTTTTGCCTCTGTCACTAGCAGTATTCGCATTTGTATTACAATGGCGTGGTGAAATAGATGATGACCCGACGACCCGATGGGCCAGACCCAGTGACCGGATTCAGTTTCCGGGTATGGAGTCATCGTCTTCTTCGGAGGAGCATGTGACCCGATCGAGTGGCTGTGTGGATCTGTTGGGTCAAAGCAAGTCTCTTTCGTTTCCTTATTTTAGAGATTGGAAATTTCATATTAAATCTGATCTTAAACCTAAGGTAGTATGATTGTTTTTGTTGATTGATCATGTTTTTTTACTATGTAGATTTAGGTTGTGTTTGTTTTTTGAGATGTTTTATGTCGGATATGTGATACTCTGTCTGCGAAAGAAGAGGTTATTTGAATCGCTTTTTCAGAAACATTTGCGTGTTACATGTTATAGATTGTTTTTTATTGATCAAGTGATTGACTTGTTACTCCTCATATCTTGGGGTTGCTAGGCCTGGAATAGGGAAAACCTCATCCGTTTATGGTTTGGAAATCCGAAAAAAGAAAGGATTTTTCTTTGTTATGGAATGTTTAGATTGTTTTGAATTAGTGTTAGATTGGATCAGGGCTTATATATTAGGATTTGGAGCATCCGAAATGGGGCTCTATCCCGAGGTTGGCATAGGGATGGTTCAAAAGTGGTGGTGGGATGAGCTTGTTTACTTTTTTTTGTATAGTTTTCCAGTGTGTATGTGAGGTGTAGATTTTAGAGGGGAAAGTGCTTAGATTACGTGGTCTAACGAAGGTTGTGCACTTTTCTTTAAAATGGAAAAGGGTATGCGGTTAGTGTTAAACTCTAAATAAATCTGTAAAAAGAATCTTTTTTACACCGGAGATGATGCTCTGCCTAAGTTATGTCCGCCCTTGTACGGGTAAAAGTGGTAGGGTAGTTGCTTGAGAAGGAAAACTGTGTTGTGGCAGCAATGGTGAGTCTGAGTGTCTGATCACTTCAGATGCTTCTCAGGAATTGAGAAAGTTTTAATTTGAATTGGTGCTGTAAAGTGATAGGTGGAATTACAACTAATAAATACAGTAGTGTTAAGATTTTGATGATTTTTTGAATAGATATGAAGTTGATGTAACATAAATTATTGATTTGTTTAAGATGCGGATAATGCATGAATTAGAAGTGTGAATTTGAGTTATGCGCGTTGTTTTGTTGTTCACATGGTGTTGTTAGTGAATTTCGTGTGTTATATATTAACTTGAGGCGTTTATTATTGTCCGTATTGTAAAAAGACATCCATAAGAAACTTGTGTTGGCGTGGTATTCTGCTCCCCTCTCTTTTAAGGAAGCTGATTGACTTTATGTGACCTCTGCCTTTGCTGACAACAAAATAAAGAATATAATGAAAAAAAAGTACAAGACAACTCACCATTTAATGTTTGTTATAGTGGACTGGGTTCCAATACAATGTTTTAGGACCTATTGACCATATAGAGTCATTTTGGTCAATTGGGTTCTTTTGAATTTATTACAGACCAAAAAATTACAAAAAAGAAACAAAAAAAGAATGGTCAAAAGGATTATAAGTTGCCCTACGCATACTCAAAAGATTACACCCTCTTAAGTTGTTTTATTCGGAACAGGGATCTCCGTATCAGTAACTACTTGTTGTAATCATACATACTGTAATAGTTATTTATTAGTTCTAAAAATGAACAAAAAAATGTTGGTGAGTAATGCAACCTGGTTTGAACGGTCCTCACTATTTTCTCGTACCCAATGTCCTTTTTTCTACCTACAGGTGTGCTGAATGTCTAAATGATATCAGCTGGTTCATCATCTTTTATAATTAATAAGATAAATGACATGCAATATTGATTGCAGATATGCATTACAACAAGCACTTCGGGTGGCTTAGAGCAAATATTACCATGGCTCTTTTATCATAAAGTTATTGGCGTCTCAAACTTCTTCCTGTTTGTGGAAGGAAAAGCAGCCTCCCCAGGTGTAGCTAAAGTCTTACAGTCTATCCCTGTGAGTTCACATCTTGTGTTTTTGCTATTGTTGATCTATTATAAAGTATGTGGTTTCCAGTAAACAAATTATCACTAATTTGTTTGCAGGATGTAAAGGTGATATTTAGAACTAGAGAACTTGAAGAACAACAAGCCAAGAGGTTAGCATTTGTAGTTGATATTCCTAGTTCGTGAAAGTTATTAAGGCTATATATGAATCCGCAATTTTTATCTCAGTCGAATATGGAATGAGACCTGGCTGTCAAGCTTCTTCTACAAACCGTGCAACTACGAATTATTTGTCAAACAATCCCTTAATATGGAAATGGCTATTGTCATGGCTAGGGTATGATTGTATTTCCCCGAAAATTATATTCTTTTACTCTACTTGCAATAACCTGAACACCAAGACGACGTTTTTCTACTTGTAGGAAGCTAAAATGGATTGGATCCTTCATTTGGACACTGATGAACTGATACATCCAGCTGGTACTCGTGAATACTCTCTCAGAAAGCTTTTGTCAGACGTTCCAGAAAATGTTGATATGGTTGTGTTTCCAAATTATGTAAGTCATCTTCTTTATCACTTCTTGTGTGAGTTTTATTGGTATATTTTATATTATAACTAAAAATCTTATATTTTTTACTTTTGCAGGAGAGCAGTGTAGAAAAAGATGACATAAAGGATCCATTCAGTGAGGTAGGGATTTTTTTTCTACTTGCATGCATATATGTCTAGAAATTGAAATAATTTACTGAAAATGGAAAATTTGGTATATGAGTTTTCTTGCAAGTATCCCTGACTGCCTGACATTAGATAGAGTAGACCTCTAAAAGGGTTTCTATTTTGATGTAGCTCTTATTAGTCGTGCTATAAAAGGTTAACAAAGCTAGCCGTAAAGAGGTGATAATTGTAAATAAGTTTAGTGACCTATTTTCTGTTACTTTTATGGGGTTGAAGGGATTCATTTTAAGCAGGTACCACTGTTTGGATGGAAATGATAGTTATTTGTGGTTCTGCAGGTTTCAATGTTCAAAAAGAATTATGACCACCTTCTTAAGGACACATACTTTGGCAACTACAAAGAATCAACTCGTGGCAATCCTAACTACTTTTTGACATATGGAAATGGGAAGGCTGCTGCTCGTGTCCAACACCATCTGCGTCCAAACGGTGCTCACAGATGGCACAACTATATGAAGTCGCCAAAGTATCACCTTTTTCTTGCTCGCACCACATATTTTAATTTCTCTCACTCATTAATGAATTTGTATATGCAAGTCATGTAGTTTAGGGATTCCATTAGAGGTGGCAACATGGGCGGGTTGGGCAGGTTGACCTTGAACTACTTTTTGTCCAGTTTTGATGTTTTCACATAAATACTGGATGTGTAAATGTTGATTAAAAAAACGACATCATTGCACATCGTGAATTTCGACCAATTTGATCCTTCCCTTATTAGTCATTTTTTTATTTAACCCTTCTAAAATAAAACATAAACCGAATTAACCCTTACAGAAGCAAATTGGTAGCAATTACCACACTCACTTTCCATTCACTTGTGTGTTATTTTTGTGTAGTTAATCGCTACAAAGCCCTTTGTTCCTTAAAACTACTTACTCACTCATAAAAATTGCATCATTTACCTTGGCACATGGTTTACGTAAGCTGTTTTAGTCTTAATTATACTTCATGGATGACAAGATGAGCAAGGAAGTAATTGTGGATTGAAAACTTGAGGAAATGCATTATTCACTTGACAGAGAAAATATTTTGATTTTCTTTTGGTTGTTGGCTTAAAATTAGTTGTACATTCACTAGGGAAAACTTTATTTTTCTTTAGATGCAAATTTTATCAGTGTGTCTTACTAACTTCTACGGGTGTATGTAGGGAGATCAAACTTGACGAGGCTGCTGTTTTGCATTACACCTACACCAAGTTTTCAGATTTAACATCAAGGCGTGACCGATGTGGCTGCAAGCCTACAAAAGAAGATGTTAAAAGATGCTTCATGTTAGAGTTTGATAGAGCTGTGAGTATTTATGCTTCTCCATGATGAATGATGATATTGCTAACTTTATCTTCATTCCTAGTAGGTTGGTTTATAAGTCTGATGCTATTTATTAGATGCGTGAATCTATAAAAGAGTATTAAAAAAAAATCCTATAACTAAATCAATTGGGAAATAATGCCATGAATTGGTGTCTATATGATAATGCGCAAATAAGCGATTTTAACTTGAAAAATACTAAACATGAAATTGTTTCAACATCAACAGAACATCCTAATTTGGAAATTGCTGGACGGAGGGTTCATCTTTTACTAATGTTTAAAACAATGGAAGTTCTTTTTTTAGTTTTTATGTTAGCTTAATTATTGGCCTTAAAATATTTGAGATCTTTCTTTCAAGCAATTTCCAGTTATTCAAATCAGTGGCCACACTTGGTTTGTTCTGTGTGTCTTTAGAGTGTAAAATGCATTTCTTTGAATTGGGATAGAACTTACTTTAGACCATTATTGATATCCACGGATTATGCTGCTGCAGGCTTTTATTATTGCATCAACTGCAACAGAAGAGGAGATGCTAAGCTGGTAAGATTGCTTGTCCGTTTTTTATATCATGAAAGATATTTTAATGATTAGAAACCTTATTCCACTAATAGAATAGTGGAGGGGGAACTTAACCTTTCAACTTATGAACACGGCAATTTGGGTTATGTTTTTATATTTAATTCGTCATAGGGCTAGAAAAAAAAAGGATGAGGTTTTTCATGTCCATGTCACTCGAGAGGGGAGTCTTTGACTTAGATGTATGTGGCCTAATCGGGGTATCTTATCACTGTTTCCGACCCTTTCCATGGCGACCCCCAAGATGTGTACCTGACGAGGTTCAAACCTGAGATCTCTTTTGAGAACCTCAAGGTGCCAACCACCAAGCCGCCTTGGGCTAGAAGAAAAAAAAAAAATAGCGTTTAAGAAATGGGCCAAATCGTGTAAATGGGTCAATAGTTACTGAACTTATATTGCATAACACGTAAATAACTTTATCTGATAAACCAGGTTATTTTCAAATAGGTTGATTTTTGTAATCTTATATGATACACTAATAATTGATAAAATATATCAGATTTTTGTATCTTATCACTGTTTCTGACCCTTTCCATGGCGGCCCCCAAGATGTGTACCTGACGAGGTTCGAACCTGAGACCTCTTTTGAGAACCTCAGGGTGCCCAACCACCCGGCCGCCTTGGGCTAGAAAAAAAAAATAGCATTTAATAAATGGACCAAATCGTGCAAATGGGTGGATAGTTACTGAACTTATATTACATAACACCTAAATAACTTTATCTGATAAACCAGGTTATTTTCAAATAGGTTGCTTTTTGTAATCTTATATGATACACTACCCAACCCATCCCATCCCGACACAAAACTTCTACTGTTTAGACCTGCAGCACCCGTCCATTTTGCCAAGTCTATGAAGTAGTGACTTCACCTGCCGTTGACACATTCGCCGTTGTGCAGGTATCGTGAACATGTTGTATGGACTGATAAAACTCTAAATATGAAACTGCTGAGGAAGGGAATTTTGACTCGCATTTATGCTCCTATGGTCAGTGCATTTTTTCTTTTCATCTTTATCTCATATACCCCTTTTTTAATTCGTTTTTCTGTTTTTCGTTTCTCCTACTTGAATAGGTGATTATGCAAGGATTAAAAGAATCTGGGACCTTCAGTTCTTTAATTGAGTCTGCACAAAGAAGCACATTAGAGGCTGAGCAATTGTTATCCGTTAACAATGGCAGTACTTCTGTAGACGCCACTGAAGGGTCAGATATTCTATCGAAGAACCATGACAAAATAAAAGAATCTGCAATGACCGGTAGGAAGGTTCTTGAAGTATCCGACTTCGATTTATTGGCAGTCCCACCACTCCCGCCTCCAACCATTAATGATATATGAACGATTATTGGGTGATTTGTTTGATGTGAATTTTCCCGATCCTTAACCAAGCGTGATGTATATTTTAGGCATAGATTACATAGGTTAGGTTCACAGAAGAGGAAACTTATTTACGGCTTTCAGGCTTTTTTGTTTCCTATTCATTCCCTTGGCATCTTTGTCAAGGTTGATTTCCCATGTATACAAAGTAATACATTTTGTGATTCATTTTTGAATCCTGTGACCTTTTTGGATGAATATATGCGAATCTATTTAGCCTTTTTTGCTATTCTCTTTTCAGCAGAAATTACATAACACATTGATACACCAGATACATGATGTAAGAGTTGAAATTTATATAATTAAAAAGGTTAAATTTATATAATTAAGTAGGGTTGGATCAGTTGGAAAACCCCTTGCCTCTTAACCTAGAGGTCAAGGGTTCGATCCTCACTCCCTACAAAAGGCCGGAGGTCCTTTTCTACCTTAGGTAGAACCGGAAGCAGCAACTCTATCTTAGGTAGGGGTATGGTTGTCTACGTCTCAACCTCCCACGGTATTGGGACCCTTAACCTTAAAAAGGTTAAAGTTATGTTACAGTTTTGCTTCTGTATAGAGGGCACTTTGGCCAGAAGCCAGAGGGTATCAAAGGGCCCCTTTTGGCTTTTGCATGATGCAAACATTGGGATGAACGCATTTGTTCGTGTTCGTTTAAGAACTCGAAGAAGCTCTGTTGGGCTCGTTTACAACCCTACGTGGTACTGTTCATAAGAGTGTTTTCTCGAATTATCCTAATAGTGTATTTTAAGGTTATTATGTACCATGTATGAACTTGAGATAGTAGTTTTATAAAGTTTACAGCATCAGAGATGCTCTGACTAGATAACCCATAATTATTACACTGTGAGTCACGCCCTTATTATTGCATTATTTAATATTCTATATATTGTCCATGTTCTTGGTCACCTAAAACCAGTCACCATTGTTGTTGTTTCTCAAACCTTAATAACTTCTTCCAATGTATCCAACAAAAACCTTAACCATAGTATATCTTACAACACTACTCATCACACTCTCATCATCATCATCAGTAACAACCAATGATGATGCATACCCATCTTCATACACCACCACCTGTGACCTCACAGATGAAGTCAGCACCAGCAGCAACCTTACACCTATACGTAAAGAAGTATACGACAATGGTCGTATCATAGACATAAGTCACAGGTACCATCCTGAGATGCCATCATGGAAATCAGATGATGGGCTTGGCGAGTTTCTTACGCTTTCGATGAGTATGAAGAAGAATGGCTCACATGCTAATGTTTCTGAGATGAAATTGGTGACACATACTGGAACACATGTTGATGCTCCTGGTCATATGGTTGAGGAGTATTTTGATGCTGGCTTTGATGTTGATACACTTGATCTTCATGTTCTTAATGGTGAGTTTGAAATAAGCACTCTGAAATAAGTGTAGATTAGGAACTTGCTTATTTTACCTCAGAAGTAGTTTCGATAACACAGAACTACTTCTGCCCATAAATAAGTAGTTAAGCACAAAAATAAGCAATCCCAAACACCCCTAAGCCGTTTCGGAAAATATAAGCAAGTAGGTTAGAATTGCTTATTGAAATTGGTCTATCAGTTATTTCAAAAAGCCTAAACAGTTTAATAAGCAATCCCAAACACCCCCCATTAGGGGCAAAACAAAACTGATTGTGATAATTTTTGGGTAATTTGGAATATGATTTGTTAAATGATCAAAAGTTACCAAACAATCAAACAACATATTATCCAAACATTATCTCTGTCGTCTTATGTTACAACTGATTTAGACAGTTAGACCACACAGTCACTTGTAGAACACAATTAAAATGACAGAAACAGATTGTAGGTCTATTGGACAAAGTGGAAGCATTGCTCTTTTGGGACAAACCGGTAGATGTTATATATGCTAGGTATAGTCATGTATTAGTAGTATGATAGTTTTTCTCATATGCCAAGTATTCATAAAACGACACCAAGGGAACAATATCATACCAATTATTTAGAAAACGGAATTAGGACTCGCTTGGGACTGAAGTGTGATTTTTNTTTTTTTTTTTTTCACACATCATGACAGATTAAATTTGGGCAATTTTATTAAATTTTTCTTTCTGACAATTGTATACAAATCCATAATTCCTGTAACAGTAAAAGTGCAAGGACCAGTAAGTTAAAAAACAAACAGAAAAATAGAAGTAATGTGTTCATAGTATTAGCATTTAGCACCCTTAGGAGTTAGAGTGAAGAGCGATTTTCCCTACAGAATCTATATAAATTACACTTAATGTAATAACATGCTTTTCTTTTTCTAATCTTTCTACAAGCTTTCTTTCCGACATGTTTTATTTCGGTGCTTTGTCTTGTAATTCAGCTGTATACTTACTACTTAAAGAAAGTTCTGTCCACCATTATGTGTCTCTGTATTGAAGTTTTTGTTCTTCACAGGCCCAGCATTATTAGTTGATGTTCCAAGGGACAAGAACATAACAGGTACCCCTTCAAATCAATACTTGGCGCTTCATATTATATAAACTCCTTTTGATCTTGCAAGCTCTCTTTCTGGTGTTTGAAAAAGTAAGAATTATCCTATTTTGATTATCCACAAGTTAACCTTTTTTCAGCTGAAGTTATGGAGTCATTGAACATTCCCAAAGGAGTAATGCGTGTGCTTTTCAGAACATTGAACACTGATAGGTAAGCTCCGTTAACTTGTTGGCAAGTTATATTTGAAAATTTTGTTTAGATGTTTTAAGTTTCGGATCATTAAGTGCAGGCGACTAATGTGGAAAAAGCAATTTGACACAAGCTTTGTTGGATTCATGAAGGATGGAGCAAAGTGGCTAAAGGACAACACTGACATCAAACTTGTTGGTATGTGAACATGGTTCTTAAATTTATAACTTTGTTAATGGGAAATATATTTATGTACTTGCACTATAATTTGATTCGATCTGCAGGCATTGATTACTTATCAGTTGCTGCATTTGTTGATTCTGTATCTACTCACCGAGTCTTCTTTGAGAGCAGGGTAAGACTTGTAATCGCTTTTGGAATATTAACAGATAACATACTTATACAAGGCGTTTGGTTAATTATTAAATGTCAAATCATCATTATATAATGACGGAAGAACAAATGAACTTATGGCATACTACCAAACGTCTTAAGCATTTAGACCCAGACTCTTGTTTCCTAGGAGTACAGATTTGCTAGTTATTCAATTAAATGACATTGTTAACTGTGGACGTATAGTCTGAAATGGGCCAGGCCCGGCAGACAGCGGCCCACTCTACGCCTAAACCCTAATCCATGCCCTATAAATACATGGCTGGAATCTCCTTATTGACTACGACCAAACAGGTTACTCTAAACCTAACTATTATATGCTACATCGCATCGACACTAACTTGACCGTCGGAGGTGGATCCCGGGGCTACGGCCTCGGGTCCACTCCTAACGGGTTCTCTTTGTTGACAGGTCTACTCAGGGCTCGAGAAGACGACTAACGGCCCAGAGAGAGTCGTTGAATCCTGCCCGCGCCAGATTATGCATCAACAAGTGGCGCCATCCGTGGGACACACTACAACAAGTTTTGTGCTCTCACATCACCGGAAAACTTATTGGCAAAAAAAAGAAAATCGGCAAAAGAAAAAGGTTTAGTATAAATCCGATTGTCGTCATTGCTCATGGTACATTCGATTAAATCTTTACTAATCTTTGCTATGCATGCTATTTATAAGCTTTTGATATAAGATAGAATGAATGTTGGCTGAGTCACGATGGAATCTCCCATGTGCCATTGTTTCCTTCTATCTCATTCGAAGATTCCTTTTTATCCATTCAATTTTACGCATGATTGCAAAAAGATAGGAATTGTCGTTTGGTGCGTATGGTGCAATTAATATGAAGCAGTCATCTTAACCTCGTACTGATTTTTATTAATAAGGCGGTTTATCTTTTAAATATTCATAAGATTTTATGTAAATCTTTTAAAACTTGGTAAACACGATTTTACCTATAACGCATTAAGTCCGCACGATCGGACCTACTTTATCTTTTAGCCGCGAACAACGCAGTCACGATAAATCTACCCGCGTTAGGCCATGCGTTCAGACATCTTCGCAGATTGGCGCCATGAGCGCACTGTTACATACAGGCACCACGATGCTAGTCAATCGCCATGAGCGCACGCATACAAAAGCCGTGGTCAACTGCGATCATCCTCAAACGTTAGAGTCTATGCGGTCACGATACATCTATCTGCGTCTGTGCGTGCGAAAAAAAAGCTATTAGTCGCGGTCACGGTACATCCATCCGCGCCATTGTTTTTATTATAAAAAAGAAAAAGATCAATTAATCGCCATGAGCGCACTGCGTTCGCAGATTAGCTACGTGCTACTTTTTTTTATGTAATTGTAAAACCTCACGATAGGTGTAATTCGCACAGCGAAAGTTTCTCTTATATGCTATGTGCTATACGAGTAGGTTTTATATGTTGCGATTCGCGGCATATACTTTTAATGTTTGCATTAAGTATTTTTCAGGATTTGAATAACTAAGTTTAATGCTCCTACACGAGTAGCACCATCAAACTTGGGGGGCTACCAGGGTATATCCTACTATTGTTTCCGTACGCGTCACGCAGGAATATTTGGAAGCAGATCGTACGTAAGAGGTATTGCAAGCCCGATACAAAGACGAATTTAAATATTCGCACCACCTTACCGCAGGGGAGACGTCCTCTGTCGCTTGTAAAGGTGGATGTAATGTTCGCGCACAGTGCGTACTTTTGACGCGCACAGCGCACATTTTTGTCGCGGACAACGCGCACTTTTGTCGCGCACCGCGCGCACTTTTGTCGCGCACCGCGCACACTTTTGTCGCGCACCGCGCGCACTTTTGTCGCGGACAACGCACACTTCTGCCACAGAAGCACGTCTTTTGTCGCACAATGTTGCATCGCTACTAGTACAAAAGGTACGCCCTTACCCAGGATGCAGCATGCGGAATCCACCTTCACCATTGTGAGACAATCACNACATGGTTCTTAAATTTATAACTTTGTTAATGGGAAATATATTTATGTACTTGCACTATAATTTGATTCGATCTGCAGGCATTGATTACTTATCAGTTGCTGCATTTGTTGATTCTGTATCTACTCACCGAGTCTTCTTTGAGAGCAGGGTAAGACTTGTAATCGCTTTTGGAATATTAACAGATAACATACTTATAGAAGGCGTTTGGTTAATTATTAAATGTCAAATCATCATTATATAATGACGGAAGAACAAATGAACTTATGGCATACTACCAAACGTCTTAAGCATTTAGACCCAGACTCTTGTATCCTAGGAGTACAGATTTGCTAGTTATTCAATTAAATGACATTGTTAACGCTGCTACATTGTGGGCTTTCAGGAAATTATTCTCGTTGAAGGTCTGAAACTTGATGAAGTAGAAGCAGGACTGTATAATGTCCATTGTTTACCATTAAGGTTATTAGGATCAGAAGGGTCTCCTATAAGATGTATCCTCATCAAGTGATACCAGTAGTAGATTCCAAATAAAACGACCCACCTTGTAGCTTTTTTGGGTGACAAAAACGTGTAATCTTGCACCACGCCCTGTTGTAAAAGTTGTTTTGAGAGCCTGTAAGTTTTGTTTAGGATGAAACTTTCCCTAAATTACGTCTGAGGTGAGGAATGATATTATCTAATGATATTTATCTCTGGCTCTTGTTTGTCAAAAAAACACTTGGTTTCTTTTCATTTCCTAACGGGCTAGTTACTTTTCATTGTTGTTCTTGCGGACACACTATATGTAAAGCATTGATATGATAGAAAGCAGTTATAAGTTAACTGTGGATGTGTGTACATGAAACGCGCGCACTTATATATTTGGCAATCTGTGTCTTAACTTGTTAACTGTTACAAAATGTTAGAATATGCAATACTAAGGAAAACAATGATATATCTGCAACAAAATTGTACATGAATTGGTTTCTTTCATTTCTGTTGATGACTTACCTGAAAAATAGAAAGGACCCCACAAGAAAAACAAATTAAAATAAATAAATTGAGGGTCCGTTTGGTTTGTAGATGGGTTTTGGATTATGATTTGGATTTGGATTTGGATTTGAATTAAAGGTGTGTTTGTTTTGTTAAAGGGTTTGGATTAAGATTTTAATTATAAATAAGATTTGTACATCAAAAATTAATATATTAATATTAAAAAGTAACAAAAAAAAGGCAAGAAAATAAAAATGTGGCTTAGAATAAAGGTGGACCCACACTATGTCTTGTTACTCGTGTAAACCAAGGGGAGTAGCCTACTTTTCTGCAATCCAAATATTTTGACATAGTACCCATTTTCAAATCTTATGTAGATGTACCAAACTAGTTTTATGATATCTAAACCAATCATATGGACCAAAACCCATAATCCAAACGGGCCCTGAGTTTTGGGTTATATATTGTGGAAATGTAATTTTAATCGAAGTAAACTAGTGATCAAAAGAAATGATCAGCCACTATGCCACATCATAAGAGGTTTAAGTTTTAAATTTTACTATGCACATTTGGGCTGGGTAGGGAAATGGTTACAGGCGTTCAAAGGCATACCCCAGTAAGGCTGTGTACGTGTCAAAAGACTCGCTTTCTCGAAATAACCAAAATAGTGAAGATCAAACCCGTTTACATACATGTCACTTTTTGTTATTGTGTACCGAACTTTTCTTTCTTTTTATTGTATTACTGAACTTTCAAATTTCGATTATTGTGTGTATTTTATGACCATTTTACCCTTACTTTTTTCAAATTTCGAAGGGTAAAATGGTCATTTTATATGGCTAAATAGTTATAAAATACACACAATAATAGAAATTTAAAAGTTCAGTACACACAATAAGAAAAAGAAATAGTTCAGTACATACAATAACAAAAAGTTGGAAGTATAATACATTTTCAAGTAATTAACCCATAAATAAAAGAATATCAGAAAGAAAAAATGAAACCCGGCTAGCCATTATTTTCTTCATTAAATAATAAAACTATTTTTTACCTCCTCTTAACAACATAATACCTTACAAAAAGTTATTCATTATGTGAAACAAAATAAAAGTATCACAATGATCATCTATTTATATTTTAATAGACTGAACTTTGAATTGTTTTTTTTGCTGGCATTGAAGTTCACCGAAAATTGAAATCATATGTGATTTGTTATGTAAAATTTGAAATTCAATATATTGTGCTAATTCTAAACTGTAAGCCCTAACTCTTAAAAACATAAACCTTAAACCTTCTTCAATTCAAACTGGCGACGAGACTTGGCCTCATGCACTCTTTTTGGGTACCGACTAACCCTCCTCAAGGACCTAACCCAAGGTAATGAGTTCCAATGATGTTTAGTTTAGATTGAACCCGTGACATGTTTTTCAACGCTCTCCTTAACCGACTAATTGAACGTTTCTGTTAGTCGTGTATTTTCCTATGGGCTAAGCCCGATTAGTTTCATGTATATTAGGCCCAACTACGATAGGATAGGTTATTATGTGTATATAAACTTAATTATTATCAATGATAAATTACGAATGTTTCATAAACTCACAATGTGAGTTTATGAAATGTTCGTAATTTATCATTGATAATAATCAAGTTTATATACACATAATAACCTATCGTAGCTGGGCCTAATATGCATGAAACTAATCGGGCTTAGCCCATAGGAAAATACACGACTAACAGTTTCAGCAATCCTAAAGCCGAAAAATCTAAACCTTTGAAACTTTAAACTTTAAAATTGAAAGCCTAATTGTCATGCATGAATATCAAAAGTTACACTACAAATCGCATGTTCTCTTTTGTGAAATTTTAACACTCACAAGAAAAAAATATAACAAAAGAGTTTCTCAAAGTTATCTATATCTGTAGTTGTCGCGAATGTGACATTCATTAAGAATTAACAAGAAATATTTGATTTTTATAGTTTGATTAAGGAAAAAAAAATAGTGGTACATTTCAATTTTTTGACTTTTTTTCTAATAAAAGGCACGAGCTACAGGTATATTATAATTAAATTAACACACTAAAAATAAAATAAAAATAAATAAATAAAAAAATAACAATAAATTAACTTACAATTGTTGTGCAACAAGTGTAACTTCTATATTTCAGAGATTATAAATTGTGGAAAACTAGAAGGGGGTTGAATAGTTTACCCGTTTTTAGTTTAATTATCTTTTGAAACTTTCCGTTTAATCAAAGATATGAACACAAAGACAATACACAATATGCAAGTATAAAGAAAGAAACGATCAAACCATGACACGATTGTTTGTCGTGGTTCGGCTACAAGGAACTCTCTTTTCCTTGCCCTACGTCCACGCCCCGAGTATCCAACTCGAGAGTTTCTTTCACTAGACAACAAGCTCCTTTATCCGGCGGAGAAAACCTTACACGTCGCTTACAATTTTACCGACACTAAGCTAGATGTCGAGTTCTTTACCAAGGGTACAACCACTCCCGTAACACTATGTATTTTAAGGCCTAAAATACTAACCGATCACAACTTATAACACACAATCAAATGAAGTGTAAACTACAAAAGTCTACACAATGCTAAGCTAACAAGTCTTGCAACGTTGAGTTGAATACTTGTAACTTTATATGTACTTGTGAACTTCTTTGCTACAAAAAGAGTATTCACAACAATGAGAGGTTAAGGGTTAGATGAATGTATGTGCAAAATATGATGAGAAGTGATAAAGAAAAATGCTAGCAAATGGCTTGGTATTTATAGCAAAACAAACTTCAAGCCTGGCGGATATGGCGGAACCCTCACAAGGGTTCCGCCCGTGTACCACGAGGGTTCCGCCAGGTCTGCAGTTATGTTTTGCCATAACTTGCCAAACCATCCAAAGTCACATCACATAAATACTTGGTCAAACACAAAACTTGTGTAAGAACCCTATGGAGAGTCAAACACACAAACCTTGTGTAAGAACATTGTTTAGTCAACCACACAATCTTTCCATAAATGTGATATGACAAAACTTACCATAAATGGTGATGTGACATTTCTAATTTAAGAAATATGAAAATGTTGTGTTTTATATGAAATGTAAATGTAGCAAAAATCTAGTTATGCAAGACTTTAAACTAAAATCATGTTTTACTTAAAACTAAAGTTTACACTTTGTTATTAACAAAACTTAGCAAAGATCGTAAAATATAAATAACGTTTTTAAGCGATATTTGTATTAACATAAATAATTAACGTTACCAAGTTAATACTATTATTGTTTCATTTTATAGTACCATACATTTAACTTAAGAATTGATGTTTAGTCAATATTTTCTTTGTTTTTATAATAAGTGTTCACATTTATATTTCGAGTGCATCATAAAAAGTAGGGGTGGAAACGAGCCGAGCCGAGCCCGAGCTCGCCAGAGTTCGAGCTCGGCTCGTTTATATATATAAAGCTCGAGCTCGGGCTCGAGCTCGTTTCGAGCCTTATATTTTGAGCTCGAGCTCGACTAATTTATATAATGTGTTAAAGAAAACAAAGTTCAAATAGAGCTCGGCTCGTTAATTACATAAGGCTCGAGCTCGTTTACTACTTTTAAGCTCGTTTATACGTATAGACAATATATATACGTATATATTTCAAAGGCTCGTTTAGGCTCGCGAGCCTACTCGAGCTTTTTGTATAGAGCTCGGGCTCGAGCTCGGGCTCGAGCTCGATTATTAAATGAGCCCAAACTTAGGCTCGAGCTCGGGCTCGAGCTCTTTTAGGCTCGGCTCGTTCGAGCTTTTTACCGATCCGATCCCGAGCTTTTCACGAGCGGCTCGGCTCGTTTCCACCCCTCATAAAAAGTGTATATTTTGGTTATATTTGTTAGCAAGTGTTTAAGAGCGTTTCAAATCAACTAGCAACTAGTGGTTAATGTTTTACACAAAAAAGTTGGCTCTAAAGAAATGGGTCAAATTGGACAAACGGGTTGAAAGTCACTGAATATTTATTGTATACGCCTCCTAAATAATTATGTCCAATGAACCAGCTTATTTTCAAGTAGTTTGTTTATCATACCTGATACACTAATAATGGATTAAAAAATTTAAAATTTGGACAAAAGCATTCAAGGTCAACCCAACCCAACCCGACGCAAAATCTTACCTGTTTAGACCCGCCCATTTTTCCATGTCCATTAAGTAGTGACTTAACCTGCAGTTGACACATTTGCCATTGTGCAGGTATCGTGAACTTGTTGGACCCAGTAAGGAGTGTCAATCCCTCCCATTTTCTCTGCCACGTCAGCTTTCTCTCTACAGCGACCTTTATACGATTGGGTGTCCCAGTAAGGGCGACCTACACTAAAATAAACATACCCCACAAAAATACCTTTTCATTTAATAAACACACACACAACCAAGGAAGAATGAAGGTTGCAGAGACGACCCACATCCAAAAATATAGGCCGATCGATCGATTGAAAAAAAAATGCCACACTAATGCCGATCGACTGGGGATTGGGGATTGATCGATCGACTATGCCTTACTGCAACTAGCCTTATGTACCATGTATGGACTTGAGATAGTAGTTTTGTAAAGGAGATAGCAGCAGCTCAACTCATAAAGTCAACAACATAAAAGTCAACAATGCAAAAGTCAACAAGCCTACAAAGATGTTACTTCACCAAAAGATCCATGTAGACTGTCAAGGAATGTAATGGGTCAAATTGTACATAGTAGTATAGCAGCCAATACTTGTACTTTAGTAGAGTCAATATGTGTTAGTTTGTATATGGGTCAGTTTAGCTCTTCAACCCATCTCACTATAAATACCCATGTAACACTACAATCACATTTTATGAAATTCATTTCACATTTTCTCCCAATTCTGTTTTCTCTCAACTTTACAATATGGTATCAGAGCCAACACCAGCTCTCCGGTGCCACAACCACCACAAATAACTAACTCTGATCAAATAACAGACTTTGACCATCATAACAAACTTTGACCATCGCAACAAACCACCACAACTGTCATTCTACCACCATTCTAACCACAAAACAACCATCATCTTACTCCCAATCATCTTCTAATCACCATTATCACTTCTAATCAGCATCAAACAATCCAATTCTTCATCAAAATCATCAAAATCAAAACACAATTTCAAAACAGAAAATGGCGGGAACTTCTCAAGAAACATTACACACACAGAATAGTGATGAAATCACTTCCAATCATCCATTGTTTCTTCATCAAACTGATCATCCAGGTCTTATCTTGATCTCCAAGAAGTTAACTGGATCTGACAATTACAGTTCATGGAAACGATCACTTACAATTGCTTTAAATGCAAAGAACAAAATGAAGATCATCACTGGTGAATTTGCTGAACCAAACACTGATTCTTCATTACGAGCTCTATGGGAAAGAAACAATGACATGTTAATCTCATGGATTCTCAATACTGTAAGTGAACAAATTGGTAACAATCTCAATTTCATCAATTCTGCATCAAAACTGTGGGTAGAATTGCAAGAACATTATGCTGTGATTGATGGTCATAGAATTTATCAGTTGAGTAATGACATTGTGCAATTGAAGCAAGAAAATTGTTCAGTGGAAGTGTATTATCACAAATTGAAGGGTCTTTGGGATGAGTTTGATGCTTTAGAAGCACCATATTTGTGTTTGTGTACTTGTAATTGTGCAAATGGCAGAATCAATGGGGAGAGAGATCAGAGGAAAAGGTTGATTCAATTCTTGATGGGACTTGATGAGGGTTACTCAAACATTAGGGGTCAAATACTGCTGATGCAACCCTTACCAAGTGCAGCAAAGGCTTACACCATGGTGAGACAAGAAGAGAAGCAAAGAGAAGGCACCACACCAAAAGCTGCTACACCCACTATCTTGAACAACTTCACTCATAACCAAAGATCCAACATCCAAAACAACTCAAACAACTCAAGGTTTTCAACAACTGGCCAGCCAACAGTCAAAGAAACACTATGCCAAACACTCCCAATCAAAGGTTTAATCCACAAAGGACTGCTCAAAATGGGACTGAGAGAAGAAGTGCATTCAGAAAGGGTGTGTATTGTGGCAATTGTGGGAAAGAAGGTCATTTTAAGGAGGAATGTTACAAAATTGTGGGATATCCAGTGGGTCATCCACTGTATGGAAAGGTTCAGCCAGCAAGACAACCACAGGGTGGAAGAACTGTGAACATGGTCATGGGACAGGATGAGAATACCAATGGCAGCAGCAGCTCAACCCAACCAAATGCACCATCAGAAGTCCATGTTTCAGCCAGAGTTGATCAATTGCAGAACCAATTGAATCAAGTTTTACTCATGCTGCAGAACCAACAAGGCATAGCTCATGGTATTTTCTCATCTAAAAGTCTTAAGATACCTAAATTTGTTGCTACTCTTATCTCTGATCTAATTGATGCTTGGATAATAGACAGTGGTGCCACAGATCACATATCTATCTCACTTACATTAATGCACAACATCAAAACATGCACAACACCTATTTTTGTCAGTTTACCAAATGGTCAAATTTGCAAAGTTACCACTTATGGTTCAGTCACACTCAGTCCACACATCACATTACATAATGTATTTTACATACCATCATTCACTTATAACATCATCTCAGTGAGTAAACTCCTGTTTGGGACTAACCTTTCACTTATACTGACTGCCACCCAATGCATCTTTCAGGACCAGAACAAGAGGATTGCACTTGGCAGCCTTTGTAATGGTCTCTACTTTCTCAAACCTGGGACACCTGCTTCAACATCTACACCAACCATCCTTCATCATAGCTCAACTTCATCCCTCTGGCACTCAAGAATAGGACATTCTTCCTATGGAGTTCTTAAGCAAATAAAGAATCTTCCAACTGTAGTCAATTGTAACTCAGACTCTGTATGTGACATATGTACCCTTGCAAAACAACACTCATTACCCTTCAATGATAGTTCCTCTTATGCAAAATGTATCTTTGATCTTGTTCACATTGATGTTTGGGGACCATATAGGCATCCTACAATAAATAAGTGCAAATACTTTCTTACAATAGTTGATGATCACTCAAGAGCAACTTGGACCTATCTCATGCCCAATAAAACTCACACAGTTTCAACCATCAAAATGTTTCATCTTTATGTTCAAAATCACTTCAACATTAACATCAAAACCATAAGAAGTGACAATGGGACAGAATTCATAAACTCATCTCTAAGAGATTTCTTTCAATCCAATGGAATAGTACATCAAACATCTTGTCCCAAAACCCCACAACAGAATGCTAGGGCTGAAAGAAAACATAGACAACTCCTAGAAATGGCAAGGTCCATCAAATTTCAAGCTCACTTTCCACTACACTTTTGGGGATACTGTCTCCTAGCTGCCACTTACTTAATCAACAGGTTACCATCCAGAGTTTTACAAAACAAAACACCATATGAGTTGTTATACCAAACACCACCATCACTGGAAAACCTCAGAATTATAGGATGCAAAGCATATGTTCATAATCACACACCAGACAAATTTGCACCTAGATCAATACCCACAGTCCTAGTTGGCTATGCTACTAATCAAAAGGGATACATACTTTATGATCTCTCAACTCACAAAATCCACATCAGTAGGCATGTCACTTTTGATGAAACAGAATTCCCCTTTTCTAACACCACATCAGCATCTAAACCTACAGCTACCAATTCATTTGATCCTAACACTATACCCACTTTCTCCATACCTCCTACACAAACAACTACATCTCCACAACTTACACCACCACTTTCTCCCACACCTTTTCCTACACCTCCTTCCCCAACAACTTCTACATCAACATCCACACCTTCTACAGCAGCTCAACCTCACACCACAACAACACCATCACCCTCACAATCTACAACTGCTAATACTCCTACACCTTCACCTCCAATACCACCACCACCTCCACCTACCAGAGTCTCAAACAGGAATAAAACTCAACCCACAAAGCTAAAAGATTATCACTGCAACCTACCCAAGTCTATCATTCATAACATAACAAAACATCATTACACAAATTACATAAATTATAATAACATATACTCTCCACACTACAGACATCTCATTCACAACATTAACATTAACACTGAACCACACACCTATTCACAAGCATCAAAAGATCCTAGATGGATAGCAGCAATACACATTGAGATCAAGGCACTGGAAGACAACAACACATGGGAGATCACACTCTTACCTCCAGGAAAGTTTGCAATTGGATGCAAATGGGTTTTCAGAATCAAATATCATGCAGATGGGACCATTGAAAAGTTCAAGGCAAGATTGGTTGCAAAGGGATTCACTCAAAGAGAAGGCATTGATTACAAAGAAACCTTTGCTCCTGTAGCAAAGATGGTAACTGTGAGGGCCTTACTTGCAGTAGCAGCTCATCATGACTGGATCATTGATCAATTGGATGTGAACAATGCTTTCCTACATGGAGACCTTGATGAAGAAGTATACATGACCATTCCTCCAGGCTACAACAAAGATCTTCCACCTAACTCAGTATGCAAGCTAAAGAAATCTCTATATGGGCTCAAACAAGCAAACAGACAGTGGTTCCAGAAGTTAACCACATTTCTTCTATCTTTGGGCTTCTTACAGAGCTATGCAGACACTTCTCTTTTCACACTCAGGAAAGGTTCACAATTCACAGCTCTTTTGGTCTATGTAGATGATATAATTCTAACAGGGAACCACAGAGACACAATCACCTTAGTCAAACAACATCTCCATCAGAAGTTTAGCATCAAAGATTTGGGGCCACTTCATTACTATTTGGGCATTGAAATTCTTAGAAACTCCACTGGCTTGGTTCTTTCTCAAAGAAAATATGCACTTGATCTCCTTCAATGTGCAAATATTCTCAATGAAAAGCCTGCTTCAACACCACTTGATCCCACAGTTAGCCTAAATCTGACAGATGGAGAACTTCTCCCTGATCCTACTCACTACAGAACCATTGTTGGGAAACTCATATACCTCACAATCACAAGACCAGATCTCTCATTCTCTGCTCAATTACTAAGCCAATTCTCTCATCAACCCAGAACTACTCATATGAAAGCCTTACTCAAAGTTCTGAGGTACATCAAACTCTGTCCAGGTCAAGGCCTTCACTTTCCAAAACATTCAAATTTACAACTCACAGCTTATTGTGACAGTGACTGGGCTGCTTGTCCTATCACAAGAAGATCTATTTCTGGCTATGCAGTGTTTCTAGGTCCTTCACTAATTTCCTGGTTCTCTAAGAAACAACCAGTTGTCTCAAGATCTTCCACTGAAGCAGAATATAGGGCATTGGCAGATTGCACATGTGAATTGACTTGGCTCAAATGTCTCTTCAAAGATCTACACTTATCTCTTTCTGGTGCATCAAAGATTTATTGTGACAATCAGTCCACAATTGCAATGGCATCCAATCCTATTCAACATGCCAGGACAAAGCACATTGAATTGGATTGCCATTTTGTTAGAGACAAAGTCAGAAACAATGAGGTTCTACCATGCTACATCCCTACAAGACAACAAGCAGCTGATGTTCTAACTAAAGGACTTCCCAAAGCTTTACATTATGAATGTTTATCCAAGTTTGGCACTTGTGATCCATTCACACTGCCAACTTGTGGGGGGGGGGGGTAAAGGAGATAGCAGCAGCTCAACTCATAAAGTCAACAACATAAAAGTCAACAATGCAAAAGTCAACAAGCCTACAAAGATGTTACTTCACCAAAAGATCCATGTAGACTGTCAAGGAATGTAATGGGTCAAATTGTACATAGTAGTATAGCAGCCAATACTTGTACTTTAGTAGAGTCAATATGTGTTAGTTTGTATATGGGTCAGTTTAGCTCTTCAACCCATCTCACTATAAATACCCATGTAACACTACAATCACATTTTATGAAATTCATTTCACATTTTCTCCCAATTCTGTTTTCTCTCAACTTTACAATATTTTGTAAAGTTTACAGCATTAGTGATGTTCTGACCTTTTTTTATTGAACAAAGATGCTCTGACTAGATAACCCATAACTATTACACGGACAGTGATTCACGCCCTTATTATTGCATTATTTAATATTCCATGTTGTCCTTGTCTTGGTCACCTAAAATCAGTCACCATTGTTGTTGTTTCTCAGACCTTAATAACCTTATCCAATGTTTCCAACAAAAACCTTAACCACTATACTTTTAACAGCAACACTCATCACACTCTCATCATCATCACTAACAACCGATGATGATGCATACCCATCTCCATACACCACAACATGTGACCTCACAGATGAAGTCAGCACCAGCAGCAGCCTTACACCTATACGTAAAGAAGAATACGACAACGGTCGTATAATAGACATAAGTCACAGGTACCATCCTGAGATGCCATCGTGGAAATCTGATGATGGGCTTGGCGAGTTTCTTACGCTTTCGAGGAGTATGAAGAAGAATGGCTCAACTTCTAATGTTTCTGAGATGAAAATGGTGACACATACTGGAACACATGTTGATGCTCCTGGTCATTATGTTGAGGAGTATTTTGATGCTGGATTTGATGTTGATACACTTGATCTTCATGTCCTTAATGGTGAGTTTGAAATAAGCACTTCGAATTAACTGTAGGTTAGGAACTGCTTATTTTATCTCAGAAGTAGTTTCGCTGACACATAACTACTTCTGCCCATAAACAAGTAGATAAAATAGTTAAGCATACAAAAAAAGCAATCCCAAACACCCGTAATCCGGTTTCGGAAAATTTAAGCAAGTAGGTTAGAATTGCTTATTCAAATTGGTCAATCAATTATTTCAAAAAGCATAAACAGTTTAGTAAGCAATCCGAAACACCCCCTTAGGGGCCAAACAAAACTGATAGTGAAAATTTTTCGGTAATTTGGAATGTGATTTGTTAAATGATCAAAAGTACCAAACAATCAAACAACATATTATCCAAAAATTATCTCTGTCGTTACTGATTATCTTAGACAGTCAGACCACACAGTCACTTGTAGAACACAATTAAAAGGACAGAAACAGATTGTAGGTCTATTGGACAAAGTGGAAGCATTGCTCTTTTGGGAGAAACCGGTAGATGTTATATGTTAGGTATAGTCATGTAGAAGTAGTATGATACTCCGTAGTTTTTCTCATATGCCAAATATTCATAAAACGACACCAAGCGAACAATATCATACCAATTATTTAGAAAACGCAATTAGGACTTGCTTGGGACTGAAGTGTGACTTTTTCACACATGACAGATTAAGTTTGGGCAATTTTATTAAATTTTTCTTTTTGACAATTGTATACAAATCCATAATTCCTGTAACAGTAAAAGTGCAAGAACCAGTAAGTTAAAAACCAAACAAAAAATTAAAAGTAATGTGTTTGTAGTATTAGCATTTAGCACCCTTAGGAGTTTGNTCAGTCTTCATGGTTGGTGAGGAGACTAGGGGATTCAGTGAGCTATTGTCATCACTCACTGAATCCATCATCTTCTTCTTTGGCTTAGATGCCAATCACTGAGAGTCCGCCTCACTGAATGGAAAACCTTCTTCATTGGGCTTGTTCTAAACATCCTGAAGATGACTCACTGAGTGACTGTTCACTCAGTGACTTGATTATGTTCACGGTTTATAAACACTTGATCATTAATTGTGTTCAAATCTAAGTTTAACGAGACTTGGGTACTGACTTGACCCAACAGTAAGCAATCCGAAACACCCCCTTAGGGGCCAAACAAAACTGATAGTGAAAATTTTTCGGTAATTTGGAATGTGATTTGTTAAATGATCAAAAGTACCAAACAATCAAACAACATATTATCCAAAAATTATCTCTGTCGTTACTGATTATCTTAGACAGTCAGACCACACAGTCACTTGTAGAACACAATTAAAAGGACAGAAACAGATTGTAGGTCTATTGGACAAAGTGGAAGCATTGCTCTTTTGGGACAAACCGGTAGATGTTATATGTTAGGTATAGTCATGTAGAAGTAGTATGATACTCCGTAGTTTTTCTCATATGCCAAGTATTCATAAAACGACACCAAGCGAACAATATCATACCAATTATTTAGAAAACGCAATTAGGACTCGCTTGGGACTGAAGTGTGACTTTTTCACACATGACAGATTAAGTTTGGGCAATTTTATTAAATTTTTCTTTTTGACAATTGTATACAAATCCATAATTCCTGTAACAGTAAAAGTGGAAGAACCAGTAAGTTAAAAACCAAACAAAAAATTAAAAGTAATGTGTTTGTAGTATTAGCATTTAGCACCCTTAGGAGTTTGAGTGAAGAGCGATTTTCCCTACAGAATCTAATATAAAGTACAGTTAATCTAATAACATGCTATACTTATTCTAATCTTTTTACAGACTCTTTTTTTTCCAAAAAGTTTTATGTCAGCGTTTTGTCTTGTAATTCCATATGTACACTTGCTACTTAAATAAAGTTCTCACCACCACTATGTGTCTTTGTATTGATATTTTTTCTTCGCAGGCCCAGCATTATTAGTTGATGTTCCAAGGGACAATAACATAACAGGTACCTTTTCAAATAAACACTACACGCTTCATTATTATATAGACACCTTTTTTATCTTGTAAGCTCTCTTTTTGGTGTTTAAAAAGGTAAAGAATTATCCTATTATGACTAATCCGCAAGTTAACCTTTTTCAGCTGAAGTTATGGAGTCGTTGAACATTCCCAAAGGAGTAATGCGTGTGCTTTTCAGAACATTAAACACTGATAGGTAAGCTCCATTAACTTGTTGGCACGTTATATTTGAAATTTTTGTTTAGATGTTTTACGTTTCGGATCATTAAGTGCAGGCGACTAATGTGGAAAAAGCAATTTGACACAAGCTTTGTTGGATTCATGAATGATGGAGCACAGTGGCTGAAGGACAACACTGACATCAAACTTGTTGGTAAATAAAAATGGTTCTTAAATTTATAACTTTGTTAATGGGAAATATATTTATGTACTTGCAGTATAATTTGATTCAATCTGCAGGCATTGATTACTTATCGGTTGCTGCATTTGTTGATTCTGTATCTACTCACCGTGTCTTCTTTGAGAGCAGGGTAAGACTTGTAGTCACTCTTGGAATATTAACTGATAACATACTTATAGAAGGCGCTTGGTTAATTATTAAATGTCAAGTTATCATTATATAACGACGGAAGAACAAGTGAACTTATGCCATACTAACAAACGTCTTAAGCGTTTAGACCCAGACTCTTGTATCCTAGGAGTACAGATTTGCTAGTTATTCAATTAAATGACATTGTTAACGCTGCTACATTGTGGGCTTTCAGGAAATTATTCTCGTTGAAGGTCTGAAACTTGATGATGTAGAAGCAGGACTGTATAATGTCCATTGTTTACCATTAAGGTTATTAGGATCAGAAGGGTCTCCCATAAGATGTATCCTCATCAAGTGATACTAGTAGTAGATTCCAAATAAAACGGCCCACCTTGTAGCTTTTTTGGGTGACAAAAATGTGTAATCTTGCACCACGCCCTGTTGTAAAAGTTGTTTTGAGAGCCTGTAGGTATTGTTTGGGATGAAACTTTCCCTAAATTACGTCTGTGGCGCGGAAAGATATTGTTTACTGTAATATTTAGCTTTGCCTCTTGTTTATAAAGAAACTTTGTTTCTTTTCTTAACGGGCTAGTTACTTTTCATTGTTGTTCTTATGGACAGACTATATGTAAAGCATTGATATGATAGGACAAGCAGTTATAAGTTAACTGTGGACGTGTGTACATGAAACGCGCACACTTATATACTTAGTATTTGGCAATCTGTGTCTTAACTTGTTAACTGTTACAAAATGTAGAATGTGCAAGAAGAACAGTGATATATTCTGCAACAAAATTGCACATGAATTGGTTTCTTTCATTTCTGTTGATGACTTACCTGAAAAATAGAAAGAATACCACAAAGAAACAAATTAAAATAAACAAATTGAGTTTTGGGTTATATATTGTGGTAAAATATAATTTTAGTTTCATCACAAATAAATAAATTGAAATAAACAAGTGAACAAAAGAAATGATCAGCCACTATGCCATATCAGAAGAGGTTTAAGTTTTAAATTTTACCATGCACATTTGTGCTAGCCAGGGAAATGGTTACAGACTTGCAGGTTGGGGTATTAATCGGGTCAGGTTGGTCGGTATCGGGTCAATTCGGGTCGGGTCAAGGCTAAAAATAAGATACCCGAACGTGACCTTATTTGAACTCGGATTAGTCGGGTTCGGGTCTATTTGGGTTCGGGTCAACCCAAATATGAGTAAAATGATTAAAATAGATGATTTATAAAAACCATATAAAAAAATGAAAAAAAAAAAATCCTTATTCGGGTAAATCCAGTCGACCCGAACCCGAGTTAACAAAATATTTTCAACCCGATACCGGACCCTGTTTAGTATTCGAGTTACTCGGGTTGACCAAAATTAAATTTTTTACCGGAGTAACAAGACCCGAATAGGCTTAATCGTGTTCGGGTCGTATCGGTTTTTTTGACACCCCTACTTAAAGGCGGTCAAAGGGACTAGGGTTGTGTACGAGTTAAAAGACTCGCCTTCCTGAAATAACACCTGTTTACACGTTTATTATAATTACATAAATAAATAAAAGAGTTTCGTAAAAGAAAAAAAAATGAAACCTGATTAGCAATTATTTTCTTCATTAATAAAATTAACTAAGCGAAACAAAACCATCCCAATGATCATTTATTTATATTTTAATAGACCGAACTTTGAACTGTATTTTTTTTTTTGGTATTGAAGTTCACCGAAATTTGAAATCACATGTGATTTGTTATATAAAATTTGAAATTCATATATTGTGATCGCGCTTATTCTAAACTATACGCCCTAACTCTTAAAACCCTTCACTTTAAAGTTTAAAACTTCTTCAATTCAAATTGGCGATGAGACTTGACCTCATGCACTCTTTTTTAGTGCCAACTAACCCTTCCTCAAAGACCTAGCCTAATGTAATGAGAAAATGTTCTAGTGACCTTTAGTTAGGAGTTTAGATTGAACCCGTGACCGGTTTCTCAAAGCTTTCCTTAACCGGCTAGTTAATCGTCTGAACAATCCTAAAGCCGCAAAATCTAAACCCACTGGAAGTTTAAAGTTTAAAATCAAAACCCTAAGTTGTCATACATGAATATCAAAAGTTATAATACAAATCACATGATTTCTTTTGTGAAATTTTAGCACTCACAAGAAAAAACTATAACAAAAGAGTTTCTCAAAGTTATATATATATCCGTAGTCGTCGCTATTGTTACACTCGATAAGAAGTAATTATGAAATATTTTACTTTTATAGTTTGATTAAGGAAAAAAAATGGTGGCACGTCTCAGTTTTCTGATTTTTTTTTTTCTAATAATAAAACACCTACTACATGTGAGTTTAAAGTTACACACTAATAAAAAGGTCAAAAAAATATTGGGAAAATGGCATAAAAAAGCATCATACTTGCCACTTTTTATCATTGTATGTAGCGTCATTTTTTTTTTATTGTAGCACTAACCTTTCTAAATCGTGCCATTGTGTGTACCGGTGACTTGTTTGACCTGTTGCAGCAGGTTGAGTTAACGATCGTTTGTTTTATTATTGCGGCGTTAGTCCTTTATGTTAACGACCGTTTATAAATAACTAAATGGAGCCTGTTAACTTAACGATCGTTTATTTTATTATTGCAACGTTAGTCCTTTAAACATTTTCGTTCGTTATCGCACGTTTTTGTCCGTTTTTACATGTTTTCGAAAAAAATTTAGAAAAAAAAATTTAAAAAAAGGTTTTCGAAAAAAATTCGAAAAAATGTTTTTGAATTTCAAAATTCCAAAAAACATATTTTCGAAAAAAAAATTAATTCGAAAAATTTTTCTAATTTTTTTTTTAATTTCTAAAACATATTTTTTAGAAAAAAATTAAAAAAAAAAATTCTAAAAAATATTTTTGAAAAAAAAAAATTTTCGAATAAAATATTTTTTTCGAATAAATTTTTTATTAAAAAGAATTCGAATAAAAAAAATTTCGAATAAAAATTTTTTCCGAATAAAAATTTTTTAGAAAAATATTTGAATAAAAATATTTTTTAAAAAATAGTTTTTAAAATAAAAAATATTTTTATTCAAATACTTTTCTAAAAAAATTTTATTCGAAAATTTTTTTTATTCAAATTCTCTTTAAAAAAAAATTATTCGAAATTTTTTTTTTCAAAAATATTTTTTAGAATTTTTTTTTCTAAAAAATATTTTTTAGAAATTCAAAAAAATATTTTTTTGTTGTGAACAAGAATAGAGGGAATGAAAGTAATCATCAATCGATCATCAACTATGAGATTTGCAAAGAGTATATATAGACAAACATTAGAGCAAAACCATAATAGCTAACATGGGTCGTGGGCCTATTATGGGCTATATGGACATCCACATATAACACTCCCTCTTGGATGTCCATATTGTAAATACGCTTAGATATGCTGCCTCATTAAAAACCTTGTCAGGAAAACCCAGTGGGACAAAACCATGACTAAGGGAAAAAGAGTGCAGCGCGTATTATCTCCCTCTGATGACTACATCACTTGAGCTCTTCAAGTAGGTGCATTCCAATGTTGTTGTTCAATGTCCTAAATGTTGAGGTAGAAGCACCTTGGTAATTAGATCCGCCAAATTGTCACTTGAATGAACTTGTTGAACAATAATATCACTATTCTTTTGTAAGTCAAGATTGGAAAAGAACTTTGGCAAAATATGTTTTGTCTTGACGCCTTTGATGTAACCTTCCTTGAATTAAGCTATGCATGTTACATTATCTTCATGCAAAACTGTTGGTTCATCCTTCTCTGAAGAGTTACCACATGATCTACATATGTGTTGTATCATACTTCTAAGCCAAACACATTTTCGACTTGCTTCATGTATCGCTAGAATTTCTGCATGGTTGGATGAAGTCGATGAGATCGTCTGCTTAACTGAACACCATGAAATTGTAGTTCCTCCACTTATAAATACATATACAGTTTGAGATCAACCATTATGAGGGTCAGACATATATCCTGCATCTGCAAAACCAACTAGACTTGTATTTGATGGGTTAGTGAAATATAAACCCATATCCTTTGTACCTTGAAGATACCAAAATATTTGTTTTACTCCATTTGAGGATTATGCCTCGTTAAAACCTTACTAGATAAAACCCTGTGGGACAAAATTCTAGTGAAGGAAAAAAGAGTACATAACTCCTTTATACGCTCGGGGATGTTGCCTCATTAAAAACCTTGCCGGAAAACCCTGTGGGGACAAAACCATGGTTAAGGGAAAAAGAGTGCAACGCGATCTTCTCTTCCCTTGATGATCACATCACTTAATCTCATTGTATCAGTGAAATGCACATTCAAGTGTCTTGCTAGAATCACGTGAATAAATATTCTCTACATGTTATTTTCATATCCATTTTAAGGATTAAGATACGTCATACATCTCATACAAGTACATCCGTGTAATTCATATGCACATTTTAGTATGACACATTTAAATCGATATTGTGATCATCATCTTTATAAATCTAGGGGTCTTTCTTCATCATGCGACCTCATAAACATGAGCGTCATTTATCCGTATAAAGATATGTAGCATCTTTCTTTAGCTTTCATGATGCATAATGATTACATCTTTAAGAAGTTCAATTCATAAGCTAAGACAAGCTCCATCTTTTTGTTTCAACTTCTATGCATTCAATCGCCTTTACAATCATAAAATCAAATTGTATGAAACTTAAAACATATTCACATCTAGATCTCTTTATAAAGTTTCATGGGCTAACAAAATTCTTTATTTGGCACAATACTGTACACTAAGGCGATTATAACATATTTGCCAAACACATGATTAATTCAATACAATCAAGTAGTTTCTCGATAACTTTTCTTATATGATCTAAATATCACTAGCATGCTCCATGCATTTTAGATGCTATAATGAAATCTCAATAACACATGAGCTCTATTAATTAACTTTTAGACGCATATCAATTACTTATTATATTGCCAGACTTATAAATATTATATCCATTATTGGATCCACCACATGAGAATATATCTCCTTATGATCATTTACATGTTTTTATGAAAGTATTGCGTGCCATTAGTTATGTCTTATATACCCAAATTTCAATACTTTAATTTCACTTTCTCATAAAGATCAATGCATATCCAATAATTTTACACATTCATATATACGGACTTCAAGTCCCATTAACAATGTCTCTTCACAAGAGACTTTACTCTTTCATTTCTTCTTTGCGTTTTTACATCTTTTGGCCATTCATTGATACATCTGCACTTCCTGCAGGTTTTCTTCCATGATCCTCACCATGATTATAGCGCTATCTTATTTATTTACATAATCATTATCATGCATATTATTTTATACAATATCTCCATCGACGTCGATTCATTTATATTTTTGATTCCACACTTTACTAGACATTGCAATATACGCATCATTTACTGAGATCTCATAGTTTTTCACGTACCCGAGGTTTTTCTAGAACCTTCATGTCTAGTGTCGCTTTAAGAGACTATGGGGTCTTTATTACCTCGATTTGACCATCTTGATTTTCTTGCTCCATTTCATTTATTCATTCGAGGACTTTTATTTGGAATCGATTTGTCTATCACGCTGCAGACGTGCCATAGACTTACTACCAATCAATGATTTTACTGCTGGGACACACATTGTAATTGGAGCAATAGCAGTGTAATATGATCTAGTCACTTTCTTTAGGTCACTAAACATGTCTGGCATTTACTAGATCTGGAATATTATTTGTCCCTTGAACTGTAAGTTCATATTCATTAATGTGAGGATCAACATTTATATTATCATAATTCATTTCAAGTTTCTCGCTGCTCATTCTCTCCCCCTGAATATCAAGTTAAACATCCCATTTTGTGTGCTGTGGTGGATCTACTATATATCGCACAATTACTCTCACATGGGAAATATGGTTTGTGACCAAAACCATTCTAACGGGGAGGATTCACTAAAGATTGTTGGCAAGATGCGAATTAATATGTCATAACATGCCCCATAAACTAAAAGTTTTGTTCTCACAATATTATTGGCTTTGCAATCAACTGAAGATGTTTTATAAACGTTTCAACAAAAGCAATTCGTGTATGAACATGGGCTACTTTTATGTTCAACACTTATTCCAATAATCGCCCAAATACTTGAAGTATTCACCACTATTTCCATAACCATGCTCGCATTATATAAGCCGAGCCACTAATCACGCTAACTTTAAGTTGCGTCTTTGATGATCATTTTGACGATGCATCAATTTTAAAACTCAAAATGATCCACATGACGGATGTATAGGCCTACATACACCCCCTTTATTCTTTTCAAAACTTCATATGACAAAGTCCTTTAATTTGGTGGTAACAAATGAATAATTAACTTCCAATGATAACAATCAAATATATCTTTGAAGAAACTTATGGTTCCTTTATACATTCGCATCATCATTGATCCGGGATTGTCTAACCGGTCATGCCACTCAATAAATAATCCTGGCTCATAAACTCTAGTTTATGACCACATGTGCTTAGATTGCACTTTCTATGTAAACATCAAATAACATGGAGATTTTAATACAACATCACATTTCTCCAATCAAAATCTTATAAGATCTTTTATGGCTTTCATATAGTTCAATAAAAGCTCATTGGCCTATAACATTATCATATAGTAAAACATATCCATTTACTAGTGACGTTACACAATTTGCAAAACATGTGAAAAACTAGAAGGGGGGGTTGAATAGTTTACCGCTTTTTACGTTAATTATCTTTTACAAATTACTCCTTTTAGTTAAGGATATACTTGTCCTTTTGATTAATTATATGAATGGAAGTTCTTTGAAGACTCAAAGACAATATATAACCACAACACAATATATATGTAAGTAAAGCATGAAAGTAAAGAGATAGAACGATATATTAACGACCGTTTATAAATAACTAAATGGAGCCTATTAACTTAACGATCGTTTATTTTATTATTGCAACATTAGTCCTTTACACATTTTCGTTCGTTATCGCACGTTTTTATCCGTTTTTACATGTTTTCGAAAAAAATTTAGAAAAAAAAAAATTAAAAAAAGGTTTTCGAAAAAATGTTTTTGAATTTTAAAATTCCAAAAAACATATTTTCGAAAAAAAAAATTTTTAATTCGAAATTTTTTTCTAATTTTTTCTTTGAATTTCTAAAAAATATTTTTTAGAAAAAAATTAAAAAAAAAATCTAAAAAATATTTTTGAAAAAAAAAATTTCGAATAAAATATTTTTTCGAATAAATTTTTTTTAAAAAAAGAATTCGAATAAAAAAAATTTCGAATAAAAATTTTTTCCGAATAAAAATTTTTTAGAAAAATTTTTGAATAAAAATAGTTTTTAAAAAATAGTTTTTAAAATAAAAAATATTTTTATTCAAATATTTTTCTAAAAAATTTTTATTCGAAACCTTTTTAAAAAAAAATTTATTCGAAAAAAGTTTTTATTCCAAAAAAATAATTTATTCGAATTTTTTTTTTCAAAAATATTTTTTAGAATTTTTTTTCTAAAAAATATTTTTTAGAAATTAAAAAAAAAATAGAAAAATTTTTCGAATTTTAATTTTTTTTTCGAAAATATGGTTTTTGTAATTTTAAAATTCAAAAACATTTTTTCGAATTTTTTTTCGAAAACCTTTTTTTTAAATTTTTTTCTAATTTTTTTTCGAAAACATGTAAAAACGGACAAAAACGTGCGATAACGATCGAAAACGTGTAAATACGGAAAAAACGGACGAAAACGTGCGAAAATGTGTAAAAACCGACGAAAACGTGTAAAAACGGACGAAAACGTGTAAAAACGAACGAAAACGTGTAAAGGACTAACGTTGCAATAATAAAATAAACAAGCGTTAAGTTAACAGGCTCCATTTAGTTAATTATAAATGGTCGTTACTATAATAGACTAATGCTGCAATAATAAAACAAACGATCGTTAACTCAACCTGCTCAACAGGTCAAGCAGGTGGTACACACAATGACACAATTTAGAAAGGTTAGTGCTACAATTAAAAAAAAA
>LBNU01019625.1:57519-89246 GCA_014162995.1 Artemisia annua
AAAAAAAAAAAAAAAAAAAAAAAAAAAAAAAAAAAAAAAAAAAAAAAAAAAAAAAAAAAAAAAAAAAAAAAAAAAAAAAAAAAAAAAAAAAAACGCTACATATAATGACAAAAAGTGGCAAGTATCCAAAAATATTTAACTTATAGTTGTTGTGCAACAAGTGTAACTTTTGCATTTTAGAGATTATAAAATACCTTGGCAAGCGTTTACCAAGTTAATACTATTACTGTATTTATTATATTTATAGTACTATACATTTAACTAGTACTCGTAATTGATTTTAGTTAATACTCTCTCTGTTTTGTAAAAAGTGTTCACATTTATATTTGGAGTGTATCATAAAAAGTGTATATTTTGGGTATGTTTAATAGCAAGCGTTTGGGAGCGTTTTGAACTAGCACTTAGCGGTTAGTGTTTTGCACAAATTGCTTTTTTGAAAACAAGCAACTAACATTTTTAGTTTTTCTAAATGCTACTTCCAGTAGTATTTACGAACAAACACTTTATCAAAACAAACTGACTACTTACTCCAGTCACTTCTTGCTAAACATATCCTTTATATTTCAATCCTTCTCCAAAAAAAAAAAAAGAAAAAAAGAAAAAAATTAGATAGTGAATGATATTTCATTTGTGGAAAATGCAGTGGATATTTTTATTAGTTTTTGCATTTTCAAAATAAAATATTTATTTTTAGAAAAACCGAAACAAAACAAACCCAAGCACCCACTCAAACTCCGTTTGGAAACTCACCGGCCGGCTAGCTTGTATGTGCAGTCGTCATCAAGCTTCCGTCACTCATTACGTGGCTTCCGTCACCATTGCTTCTTTTAGGTATTAACAATTTTTTAACATTCACCGCCGTCGCTTATTTCAAATCCTCATGAATCATCATACCTTAGTTCTAGGCTTAGGGTTTCCTAATTTCTTTATTCCCACTAGGTAGGTAAATCATCATACATACATATATTTTTTTAAGCTTTCTTTCTAGTTAACTGCATTTTTATAACTAGTGCTACTTTTGTTTGTGTAGTAGGATTGGAGTCATTTCAAACAGCTTGAGGATAACAAATTTTATTAGTGGAAAAGTTTTTATACGACTGAGGTGTACTTCTTCAACTTCCAAGATGAACAATTCTTCAATCATCCACCCACAGGTCATTAATTCATCTAACTCGCTTTTCCGTTATGTGTTGTGGTTTGTTTGGTTCGTGTTCAAACATGTTATTAGTGAGGTTTTATGTCTAATGTGCAATACCAGGTCTGCGAGAGTGAGAAGAGGTGCATTTGGGGGGTGTTTGTTTAAGTTTGTATGTGGGCTTATGAGCAGAGGCGGACCTAGGCTTATCTAGGTGGTTCCCGGGAACCACCTTAGAAATTGAGACCTTTAGAAGTTTTGTATAGAAAAAAAAAATTAGGACCTACCTTAGAACTAGCTAGGGAACCACTTTATAACTAGCTTATTGGATTTCGTCTTATATTTCATAAGCCCCAATTTCCGGGCTTATTTTGAGACTTATGGGCTTATATAAGTTTATCATAAGTCTACAAGTATGAAAATAAGCCGGAAAATTGAAGCTTATGAAATATAAGCCGAAAAACAAATAAGCTCGTAAGACACGTATAAGCTTAAACAAACACCCCCTTGAAGTCCTTAAGAAACAAGAAGTGGTAATTGGACTTAAGAAATCTGTAAAATTGAAGTGGGAAAAAGTCCTTTTGGCCTCTTATGTCTAAAAATAAACAAATACTAACGCCTGAGCGAGGGGAAAAAACACTCTTTTTTAGAAATGTCTGCCAAACATAAGAAGAAGAAGCACTACTTTGGAAAAACAACAATGCACTGCATCTATGAACTTCTAGTTTCAACCATGTTGCAATTTTCATGGAATATTAAAAATATATGTCATGTTTTATATACTAGAATTAGTTCGGTTGGGTTGGCCCGTACAAACTTTTTTTTTTGTTGTATTCAAAATAAAATAGTTTTGGATGGGGTATGCTTTTAAGATAGACTCTAGGAAAGGTGAAAGCCTTTCCACTTGTTCATAGGAAAATAGGTGGCAAATGCAACTCGAACTAACATTGTTACTTGTTAGTCAATCCGTTTTCGAAAGATTTTTGAAGAAACCAGAATAACCTTAGTAGTTAACTTCTTTTTTTTTGAAGTTTTTAACATTTAAAGTTAATGTACATACAAAAGCTAAAGGATATTTCTATCATTCAGCACATTTCTAATCAAAGCTGGTATATGCGAAAAGGGATGTGTATTTTGGTGGCCTATGAAGTACTGTAGTTTGTGTTGGGTGGCCTTATTGGAAAAACTTAGATAATTAGATGACTGTTACGATCTCACATCGGCCAAGTATAGGATTGGTTGGTGGCTTATAAAGCTGGGTGTCCCCTCTCCTTTAAGCTAGATTTTTGGAGCGAGTTCTACACCTAGCTTGTGGCTTGATACGACCTAGTATGGGATTGGTTCATATCAGTGACCTCTTGATAAGTTATCCATAAAAAATATACATGAAGTACAGCGAATTTTAATACTACTGAAGATCTAAATGAGTTCAACTACATGACAAGTATCTATCATTTAGTAGGACTTACATAGCTGAATTCTATAAGACCATTTTAGTAACCTCTCTGTACTGATCATGTTGTATATATAAATTGCTTTTCACCTCCGTTTCTAAGCTTGTCTTTAATTGGAATATGATGTAACTTTAAATATTGTTGTTTAATAATGTATTGCAGGAATCTACTATGAAAGGTAGAGTTGGTGAAGATATAAGTGCCACCAACAATGCAGATGCCATTGGGAAAATGACAGTTCAACAGCTCAAATCGAAATTGAGGTAACCCTTTAACACATGATTCGTTTAGTTAAACTTTCATTTTGCTGACGAGATATTAGATTAATTCTGGATTGATTGGGTTGTTAACCCATGTAATACTCCATGTAACTGATTGTTCTGGCTTCTAGCATCTTGCTGGTTTGCTTTTGTTATTAATATAATATCTCTCTGCTGTTCAAAAAAAAGTTCAAGTTAAAAGGGAATAAATTTCAACATATATTTCATTACTGCAAAGTATTACAGCATTGGTTTGTGATATTAAGCATCTTAAACGAGGTTCTGAATTGTAGGAGCATTGGGGGCCCAACAAAAGGTTCTAAACAAGATCTTATATGCGCTTTCAAACAATTCTTTGCTGAAGAAATTGATGGTGTGGTTATGAACAATATCATTAACTCAATCTTGTATAAGCTTTCTTCTGCTTGCTAAGTATATTTTGTGTTTCTATGTTAAGATCCTCGAGCTGTTGTTGAAGATGAAAAATCTATTGAAGTGAATCAAGCTGATGTTGAAAAAAGTTCCAAAAGGAAGGCAAAGAGTAGGTCTGTTGAAGAGCATGCTGAGGTTACTACTACAGAATCTGTAGATAAAAGGGTCAAAAGACGAGCAAAACAAGCAACAGATATAAGCATTACCGTGACTTCTGAAGTTAAAACAGAGACTAAGAAAGGATCAAGGTCACTAATTGTATCTGAAGATATTGAAACCAAGGTGGATATTTCTGAACATCAAGTGGAACCATGGACAGTTCTTGCTCACAAGAAGCCACAAAAAGATTGGATAGCTTACAATCCTAAAGTTATGAGAGAGCCTCCTCTTAGTCGTGATATTAAACACGTGAAGCTAATGTCTTGGAATGTTAACGGTTTGAGGGCCTTACTAAAGTTGGAAANGAAGTGGGAAAAAGTCCTTTTGGCCTCTTATGTCTAAAAATAAACAAATACTAACGCCTGAGCGAGGGGAAAAAACACTCTTTTTTAGAAATGTCTGCCAAACATAAGAAGAAGAAGCACTACTTTGGAAAAACAACAATGCACTGCATCTATGAACTTCTAGTTTCAACCATGTTGCAATTTTCATGGAATATTAAAAATATATGTCATGTTTTATATACTAGAATTAGTTCGGTTGGGTTGGCCCGTACAAACTTTTTTTTTTGTTGTATTCAAAATAAAATAGTTTTGGATGGGGTATGCTTTTAAGATAGACTCTAGGAAAGGTGAAAGCCTTTCCACTTGTTCATAGGAAAATAGGTGGCAAATGCAACTCGAACTAACATTGTTACTTGTTAGTCAATCCGTTTTCGAAAGATTTTTGAAGAAACCAGAATAACCTTAGTAGTTAACTTCTTTTTTTTTGAAGTTTTTAACATTTAAAGTTAATGTACATACAAAAGCTAAAGGATATTTCTATCATTCAGCACATTTCTAATCAAAGCTGGTATATGCGAAAAGGGATGTGTATTTTGGTGGCCTATGAAGTACTGTAGTTTGTGTTGGGTGGCCTTATTGGAAAAACTTAGATAATTAGATGACTGTTACGATCTCACATCGGCCAAGTATAGGATTGGTTGGTGGCTTATAAAGCTGGGTGTCCCCTCTCCTTTAAGCTAGATTTTTGGAGCGAGTTCTACACCTAGCTTGTGGCTTGATACGACCTAGTATGGGATTGGTTCATATCAGTGACCTCTTGATAAGTTATCCATAAAAAATATACATGAAGTACAGCGAATTTTAATACTACTGAAGATCTAAATGAGTTCAACTACATGACAAGTATCTATCATTTAGTAGGACTTACATAGCTGAATTCTATAAGACCATTTTAGTAACCTCTCTGTACTGATCATGTTGTATATATAAATTGCTTTTCACCTCCGTTTCTAAGCTTGTCTTTAATTGGAATATGATGTAACTTTAAATATTGTTGTTTAATAATGTATTGCAGGAATCTACTATGAAAGGTAGAGTTGGTGAAGATATAAGTGCCACCAACAATGCAGATGCCATTGGGAAAATGACAGTTCAACAGCTCAAATCGAAATTGAGGTAACCCTTTAACACATGATTCGTTTAGTTAAACTTTCATTTTGCTGACGAGATATTAGATTAATTCTGGATTGATTGGGTTGTTAACCCATGTAATACTCCATGTAACTGATTGTTCTGGCTTCTAGCATCTTGCTGGTTTGCTTTTGTTATTAATATAATATCTCTCTGCTGTTCAAAAAAAAGTTCAAGTTAAAAGGGAATAAATTTCAACATATATTTCATTACTGCAAAGTATTACAGCATTGGTTTGTGATATTAAGCATCTTAAACGAGGTTCTGAATTGTAGGAGCATTGGGGGCCCAACAAAAGGTTCTAAACAAGATCTTATATGCGCTTTCAAACAATTCTTTGCTGAAGAAATTGATGGTGTGGTTATGAACAATATCATTAACTCAGTCTTGTATAAGCTTTCTTCTGCTTGCTAAGTATATTTTGTGTTTCTATGTTAAGATCCTCGAGCTGTTGTTGAAGATGAAAAATCTATTGAAGTGAATCAAGCTGATGTTGAAAAAAGTTCCAAAAGGAAGGCAAAGAGTAGGTCTGTTGAAGAGCATGCTGAGGTTACTACTACAGAATCTGTAGATAAAAGGGTCAAAAGACGAGCAAAACAAGCAACAGATATAAGCATTACCGTGACTTCTGAAGTTAAAACAGAGACTAAGAAAGGATCAAGGTCACTAATTGTATCTGAAGATATTGAAACCAAGGTGGATATTTCTGAACATCAAGTGGAACCATGGACAGTTCTTGCTCACAAGAAGCCACAAAAAGATTGGATAGCTTACAATCCTAAAGTTATGAGAGAGCCTCCTCTTAGTCGTGATATTAAACACGTGAAGCTAATGTCTTGGAATGTTAACGGTTTGAGGGCCTTACTAAAGTTGGAAAGCTTTTCAGCACTAGAACTTGCAGAAAGAGAAGATTTTGATGTACTTTGCTTGCAAGAAACCAAATTGCAGGTATGATATGGATCGGTTCTAGGAATATAGTTGGTATGCTTTTAGACGCATATACTTATGTCTTAGTCGATTGGGTAGTGTTTGATCTTACTGGGTCAACTGGTCAAATAAAAAGTTAAGCTTAACGGAGAACATGTCAGTCGAGTGGATCCTCCATAATTAGGCTATAATTGTACTAACAATCTTGTTACTAAAATCCGATCTGGTTCAAATTGAAACCGTTTGACCCGTTACTCAACCCATCTGACCCGTCCATGTTACAATGTATAATATGCATCATTAATACAAGAAACTATTGGTTAAAGTAAATAAGAACGATTTTCGTTGCTAAAATGGCTTGTTTGAATACCATTAGTTAGATGCACAGATTATAAATGCGAAAATGAGAGAAACATGTGCAATTTGTTAGTATAAAATTTAAATCTGTACTATACTTGGCTGCTGTCTATATTCTTACCTTTTGACATAGTATCTTTGGCAAATTGCAGGAGAAAGATGTAGAGGCAATAAAAGAGCGCCTTCTGGAAGGATATGACAATAGCTTCTGGACTTGTAGTGTCTCTAAGCTTGGCTACTCTGGTACTGCAATTATCTCAAGGGTATGCTCATTCCTCCATAACATTTTATGTTATGTCACATGATTATCATTTGTTAAAAGTACTATTTTATGGATATTATCTGATAGTAATAAAATATTTTGATAAATTGTCATTCTTACAGATACCGCCACTATCTGTCAAATACGGGCTTGGCATATCTGATCACGATAGTGAAGGAAGGCTTGTGACAACAGAATTTGAATCTTTTTATTTAATAAGTGGATATGTTCCTAATTCCGGCGATGGTCTCAAAAGGCTGGTAAGTTATCTAAAATTTTCCAGAAATGAAACATTTAATTTCTTATCATTTAAGTCATGAATTTTTGCGTCTTTTATCTAGTCATACAGGATAACAGAGTGGGATCCTAGCCTTAGCAACTACATTAAGGTAATTCCTTCACAAATATTTGGAATGTTCTCCGTAATATAATATGATTTCATGTGTGGAGAATACTGAGTATTGATCTTGTTCATACAGGAACTTGAAAAGTCAAAACCTGTTATTTTAACAGGTGATCTAAACTGTGCTCATGAAGAAATAGACATCTTCAATCCTGCGGTAAGTAGTCCACCTTATATTCGTAAATTTATTCTTTGTATGGAAATGAAACATTCTTAACTAGTTTTATGATGAAGTTATATGATATATGGATTAACTCATCTTGGTATCGCTCAATTATTCTGTTCAGGGAAACAAACGAAGTGCCGGTTTTACAATTGAAGAAAGAAACTCATTTGAGGAAAACTTTCTAAATAAGGGTTTTGTTGACACCTTCCGAAAACGTCACCCTAATGTTGTGGGCTATACTTACTGGGGTTTTAGACATGGTGGGCGAAAAACCAACAAAGGTACTTTCTTCCGATAAGTTACTTATATGATATAAAACTTTTATGTTTCGTTTCATTGTTGCAACTTGATATTGAAAACACTAAATGCAAGCTGATCTGATGGATGATTATAGTTTGATATCTTATGTTTCATTTTTATCTTTTGTATAACAGGATGGAGGCTAGACTACTTCCTTGTATCAGAATCGATTGCAGATAATGTCCATGACTCTTACATTCTCCCGGACGTTACAGGCAGTGATCACTGTCCTATTGGCCTTGTTCTCAAGTTGTAATCTTAGGAAGCCAGGTTCAGTGTGCATTATACCACTTTTTGGGTGTTTGCTTTTGTACTTGGTGTTGATATCTTAAAATTGGCGAGATAGTCACATTATTCCAATTTTGACCACTAAGGAATAATGCGCTTATGTACTAACTCAATAACAGAAGGTTTAAGCTAATATGTTCCATCTCTATAATGATTAAATATGTGATCAGCACGAGATGGTATTGTTTAGGCCACAAATGAATGAAATATCCTCATCCTTTAAGGTAAAAGAGCTAAATGATTAACATTTCAAATGATCTTTTACTCTATTACTAGCATGTTTGGAATGTGTGTCTGAATTTGTAGTTGAAGGATGATTGGCTGATTATTTCTATTCGTTTCTAATGCCTTTATTTGGCCGATCACCTACGCATCGAGTAATTTAGTTCAAGATTATAAGTTTCGTATGGGTGCAACATAATTGATTACCCAAGGGTAAATGAGTAAATCAGGATCACCTAATGTGAGGTCCGTCTACTACCATCATTTCTTCACAACAGTCTGTATTTTATTTCATTTTTTTACGGAGAGGTTGTTGATACCCTTTTTCAAAAGTGATTTTAATACCCCCGACCAACAGTTAGAGCATAAGGTACGTTGGTACCATGGCCACCAGTGCAGTTTTGACGACGGCTCACCACACCGTGGGTGGCGCCGTGGTGGCCAGCCCACGCGGTGGAGTTTTTTTTTTTTTTTTTTTTTTTTTTTTTTTTTTTTTTTTTAATTTGGACGTTGGGGTAAATATAGTATTAAATTATCTACTTACACGTGTGTCATGTGTTCTTTTAGTGGTGTGTTTTTGGGTTGTGTGTATTTGAGTTTTGAGGAAGAGATGGTACAGTGTTGGTGTGTTGGCTTTTAAGTTTTTTTTTTTTTTTTTTTTTTTTTTTTTTTTTTTTTTTTTTTTTATGCAGTTTTTTTAGTTAATTTGTGTATGTTTTATTTTATGTCAAAGGGAAGGAAAAAAAAAAATGGGGACACAACTTTACCAGGTGCCACAGGGATAGCCGATGTGGCGCCATGGGTTTTCTGGCCATGTGATTTTTTGCTGACGTCCGGCATTTTTGGCCCACGGCCGAGTCCACGAGTATGTTCCATGCTCTTATGGGGATTGAACGACTGTGTGTGGCAACAAAACGTGGTGGTGACCCCCCCCCCTCCCACCCACCCAATGACTGGCGCAAGGCAAACTTTGACTTGGTTGTTTGCAACCATTTCATGGAATGGAACTTTTTTTTTTTTTTTTTTTTGGTGAGCTTGTGATGTATACTATGGGGTATGTTTGTATAAGTGGAGGTATTTTTATGTGTTAGGTGGTGACCACTACGTCTTTAAAAGTGGTGTGTTGCAAAGCTGATGTGACGTTGTGGTGGTCGGATAACCATTACACCCGGCTTAATTTTGTTTTATTTTTTTTAACATTTTAATTTTGTTTTTATTATGAAATTGTGAACGGAAAGTACAATATATAATAAAGTTTGACAAGTAAAAAGATATTAAAAGATGAAAAATACATAACATAAAACAATAAAAATTGTCTTTTTCTATTAATAAAGTGAGTAAAAGATGGGTAGAAATAGCAACACCATTTTTAGCTTGGTGATTTTGTGTATCTCTTGTTAAATTTTCAAAAATTAAAAGAAGAATGTTAACTCAATTGGACTAATGAGAGTGCACCATTCTGCGCACGAACTAAATTGAGCATTCTTATTAGTCAATAAAAGTTAAAATTGTCTTCAACTTGGTCAAACTCATCTAAATCTATCAAACAAAACATATATGCATAAAATCACATGTGCCAATTTTTTAAAAAAAAAAGAAAAAAAGAAAGGGGGGGGGGGGGGGGTTGGACAACTATATTTTACAAAAATACAACATTACTGTTGTTATTTATAAAATATCATAGTCAATATATATTAAATTAAGTATTTGCACGAAAATTATAAATATAAAAAGAAAAGCACGAGTTTACTGTTGCACGTAAATGAATACACGAGCATTATTACATATACGCAACGACTAATGTTATAGTCATGGAAAATATTCTTTTTTTATTTCCGCTTTAATAACGACTCGTGTATTTCTTCTTTATTAGTTAACCGCGCAAGGATTGAAAATTAAAATATAGCTTATTTTTGCACAATAAATATACAATTCAAAGGAAGGCAAAGCCTCACGAGTTACTTGTTAGGATGAAAATAAATATAACGAGATTTATCAATAATAACGACAAAATTACTGTTTTAAATGCTATTATATGCTACTCAACACACATAAAGGTTTAGAAACATCGATATAAATTAACTTCACTTTCGATACTTTACAAAGTTTAAGAAAAGTGAGTCCCTTATAATATTAACCAATAAATGTTCATTCTTATACACTTAGAATCATTTTGATTGGTTAAAATTAAAACTGAACATTAATTTTGGGACAACCGAAAATAGCAAAGTAAACTTATATTTTGTGACGGATAGAGTATATAAGTATTAAAAATTTAATATATTTTATAGAAAAATCTTAGCATTACAAAACCATGAATATATAAACTGTCACAATATTTAACTCCAAACAAAATTATTAAAATATTATTACCCGTTGTACTATCTGACTAACCTCGTACGTACACGAGTTCTAAAACCGGTTAATTTTACAAATAGTTCGGGCTTGTCATATCATCCTAAAGTTGATTACCTGATTCATATTGTTTGTATATATAATCGATTGTACTTAAAATCATACTAGCAGAGTATCCGCGCGTTGCGGCGGCGGGTACCCTGAAATAAAATTTTTCGGTGAATCATGTATTTTAGTTTATTATGTTCCTTTTGACAATAAATTTACGGATATCAAAAATTTCGTTTAGCTCGTGTCCATTCGGGCTCCAGCCCGTTGGCTCGTGTCCGTTCGGGCTCGCGCCCGTTTGACCCGTGCCCTTTCGGGCTCGAGCCCATTTGGCCCGTTGCCCGTTCGGGCTTGAATATTTGTATAATGTGCTTTATTATTTGTATTATTGACATTTAATGCAGGAATTGTGTTTAAGTTGGTTGTACAATATGCTTGATAATTTGTATTTCTTATGTAAGGGGTGTTTTAATAAGTACATTAATTGTATTTATTAACCAATTAATTAATTGTATTTAATGTACATAATGATTTATTTATTGTATTTAATGTTAGTATTAATTGTATGTTAGAATTAAATATGAGGAGGATTTCTATAAGTAGCATTGGTTGTTGTACTTATAGCTTTATAAGTTGTATTGCTTAATTTTAAGTATTTCTATTAATAGTATGCCTTATTCGATTATAAGATAGTTAGATTATATTGTAATTAATTTCACAATGCACACTCAAAACACTCTTACATGAAGTCTTGTGGAACTATGAAACCAAAAACCCAATGTGAAAAAGATTCAAGTATCATGTAATAATCGTTGTTCTATTTGTCTAACATTTCCAGTAATGTTGGTTGATTATGTTGTTTGGTTTTATAAAAGTTTTTCGATATATTTCATAGTTTTGTTTAGTGTTAAGTTTCTCTAAAAACACATTAGTTAACACCTTTTTTTTTTTTTTTTTTTTTTATTAATTAAAAAAATTATTATATTTTTTTTTTTTTTTTTTTTTAAAGAAATGTAAAATTTACAAAAAATCTGACAAAATTGTATTCACATAATATAACTTGACAATCAAATATGGAGGGTAAGAAGATGAAAGATAAATTTTAATGTAATATAAATGGCCCGATACAATTGACAAATTATTATGTCATTTATGTGAGTATAATTTTGTAAATAACATTTATTTATTTTTATTTTTTTGCGAGAGATACTGTAAAGATAGTGGGAACATTACGAGAATATTCTGTTTTTTGCACTTTTGAAACATTTGGACCACTCCGAGTTCTGTACTCTCGTCGTTTGGGATGTTATTTGTTTTGATCTTTTGACACGAGTTTATCATGCATAGTGAAACCGAATTCTTTAATATAAAGTAAACGGGTCCCTCACTGACACTTTTGACTAGTCTGTCCTCTGAAGTGTTTGAGGTTTATTGGTTCCCTAAAATAAAGCATGTCATGGAAACTTTAGGTAGTGATAAAATGAATATGAGAGTTTTTTTAGTAACACTTTACGTGTCTTCTTTATATAATAAATTTATATAAACCGACAAGTTTCAAAATAGGAAAATTACGGCTTACGAAATATAAGCCGAAATTTCATCTGATTTCGGCTTATATTTCATAAACTTAGCCAAACACCCTCTAAGTTTCGTTATACTCTTTTCTTCCTAAAATTAATGTCATATTTTGATTTATTATTTTTTTTTCAACTTTTGTTTTAAATATTTTTATTTATGTTATAACAGTAAAAGTAAATTAAAAATCTAATTTATTAATATATTTTGCATTAAGTATTATATGACACGTAAAATAATAGTTAAAGGTTTTTTTTTTTTTTTTAATAAAAAAAATTATAAAGTTAAAACAAAACATTTATTTCAGGATGAAGAGAGTAGTAACAATGAAGTTCTCAAAATATCTTTTGTTATTATGTTTATGGATTACTTAGTAAATTACACATTGCAAGTGGTGCCGAAGGCAACTACACATCTTCATAGTTACCATATCGTTTTCCCGGACGAACACCTTTAAACAAGGACAAGAGATCTCCGTACGTAACTTGTTTTTGGAGCTCCATCGTTTGCCATTTGGGCGTTTAACATGAAGAAAAACACACTTCTTCATGTGATGGTAATCTATGATTTTGATTTTTTGTAAAAAATTGGGACATGTCATTCTTAATGAAACATATCAAAGTTCTTCTACAAACTATTACACTACACACATGAGCGTTTCAATCACATTTTATAGATTCTAGTTTGCTTTTAGTTGCTTCATCTCACCGGTTAAGAATGTTTCATGCTTATTAAATTAAAATTCACTTAAATAAGATCATTTTTAAAGTTTAATATATGCGTATTATAAATAGCTACATAGACACTTAATATGGGACATAGGAAGTATAATTTATTTGCTAAACTTGAACAAAAAGTTATGCTTAGTCCAAATGGGCAAGTTACATGCTAAACTACCAACAAGTCCCATATGCATGTCTCTCTAAGCTGTTATTCTTTGTTTAAACATCACTTCTAACTTCAATATGGTCATAAAAATTAATTAACTAATTTCTTATTCTCTATGAAGATTCTTATATGCATATTTAAGGCTACACCAGTAGCAAAATATGCTAAGCTTATTTATCCTTAAGTTTTACAACACAAATTTGCAGAGGAGAACAACCCTCGTTTATGACATTTATGACAGAAAAAAATGTGTGGTTTTCCAGAATCATTAAAATTGTGAACCCATAAACATGCTGATTTCTGATTACAAACTAAACGCCGCCTTAATTATCACCAAATGAACAATCTTTACTATCCAACATTCATAAACATTCATTACGCAAAATTTCCTATGCGGGCTTGTTTAATTCACAAAACCCACCTCAAAAGGTAACAAAATAGTGCAGAAAGCGACTTAAGTACACGTTATAAGATTCTTTGTGCAGCAATCTCCATCTGGTGAAACTGGGGACTCAGTGGTTCACATAAATATGTTGACCTCCATGAGCTTGCATAGTTGACCCGTGAGCACGTTGACGTCCATAGCCTTTTCCGCTTGACTTACTTCTATTCCCATTATTCCTCCCAGTACGGCTTCTCTGACCGTTGTGCCCAATAAAGTTAGAAGTTTCGTACCTCTCATTATTCCCATTTCCATAAGACGGATAATAACTTTTGTTATTGTCTCCATAGGAAGGGTAATAATTATTATCATACAAATAATTATTCCAGCCTTGATCTCCTGCTTTAGTATCATTAAAGTTCCATCCTTGATCTACTGATTTAATATCAGTCTCGTTCCATCCTTGATATCCTGCTTTATTAACGTTATAGTTCCATCCTTGATATCCTGCTTTATCATCATTACAATTCCATCCTCGATCTACTGCTTCAGTTTCGTTCCATCCTTGATCTACTGCCTTATTATCAGCTTCGTTCCATCCTTGATATCCTGCTTTATTAGCATTATAGTTCCATCCTTGATCTCCAGCGTTATTATCATTCCAGTCCCGCCAATCATTATTCTTACAACCAGCATCTGTGTCGTCGCAAATAATCTTCCCATCTTTTATATATTCATCCCATTTAATCCCATTGCCGTCACCTTTATTCATATCCTCACTAACTCCCCAAGATCCTTTCACCTTGTAATCAGCATCTCCCCAAGATCCTTTCACCTTATCATCAGCATCTCCCCAGCCATAGGGGGCATAATTTTTATATGGGTCTGGAAGGGCATCCCCGAAAATTACAACCGGTTCATGGTTGCTATCAATATCTTGAACCACATGTTCAGACTCAAAGTCACGAATTAGATCATTATTCTCTTGACTGTTCCAATCTATTTTATTATTGTAACAATCTGGATCATGAGATTTAACGTCATAAGGAATACCCTGAAGATTTGCGTAGAATGCATCCTTTGCAGTTTTGAATGCTTCTTCTGCCGCAGAGTCTTCCCAATTCAATATGTTGTTATAGAGATAAGTGTACTTTTTTGCTTCTAGAAATTGCTTCCATGGGATTGATGAAGTCACAAATCTTTTTTCCCACGAGGGAATGTTATGTTGCTCATTCGAATTCCCACCTGAAATGTCAAAAAATAACGATATAAGAACATGTTTAATGATATACGAACATATTTGTAACTAAAAACCTGGATGCAAATCGTAAAAAATACTTTGGGCATTAGTTATTAAACACATATGTACATGAAGGTTAAAAGAAAGCAAGTTCAGATGTTTCTCAGTAAAAATCACGAGAAATGACGGTTTGCTGTTGCAGAGTCTCAATGACGGACACAAGTGAAAAAAGGCTAATTAGGAAGGAATTCATTAACTCGTTAATCATTATCATTAGATACGACATCTTTCTAACATTTCCTCTGTAAAAATATGGGGCAAAAAGAAAAGAATCATAAACAAGTCGCTATCAACCAATTACCATCAATTATAGTCGACAAACTTATGTGTCATCTATTATCGTGCTTGCTATGCCTTCTTGCGTGTTATACACCTCTCTAGTAGAACCTCATATAAGTGCAACATTCAAACAGAAAACTGGAGAGGCGTATCTAAAAGGGGTTTGGGGCATGGATAAGCATATAGAAAACATAGGATCATAGGAACTTTTCAGAAGGATCATAGGAACTTATAAAGATGAACAACGACGATCAAAGAAACAAACAACCCTAGAGAGCTTAACAAGGATGGTAGACTACAATTAAAAATTAACATACCACAACATGAAAAAAAGACGGTGGATTTTCTCCTGAAAGATAACAATACGACATACTACACAATTAACCTAAGGCATTCTGTTTTTCACACCTTCATACACCTTTTCAAAAGTCTATACTTGTTAATTGGAGTATGTTTTTAAGAAGCAATATCCTATAACCAAAACACAAAACAGAATACAAAACAAATTTATTTTTATGTCCCGACCTGTTTTTCAAGCCTAATTTAGTAACTAATTTATTATTTGTTCATACCTCCTAATCATACATGGTAATTACAGATTTTATTATTTGCCCTGCTTACAATAACCAGATTAGCCCATGTTCCAATAACTTTTTTGGAAAACTAAATGCATGCAAACAAGATGATCAAAACCGACTTAGAATAATTCAAAAAAAAAAATTAACAAAGGTTAAAATCATACCCGCAGGTGGCTTTCTTTTATGATAACGACACTTTGATCTTCCAAATTCTTGATCACCCTTTCTTCTCCAATTATCAACCATCACTGCAAACACAAAAAAACAAAAATCAACATCAAATCAAGAATGTTTTTAAATAAAAAAAAGCATAACAAATTTTAAGAAAAATTAAAAGATGGGTACCTTAAATTTAAGCTTGAAACACGATTTGCAAAAAAATCACGATTATTTGATGAGAAAACGTTTGGTATGCTTCTTTTGCTGTTGGGTTGTCGTGATGTTTTTGTGTGTGTTTTTCTGTGAAAGCGATAGAAAAGTATGTTCGGTGTTTTATGTTTGAGTTTATCATGAAGTTACACCACGTTTTATAAGTACAAGTTTTTCTAGATATTTTAGGAATCCGTGTTGGAGTATAAGTCCAACGAATTTTATTTTGCTATTTAATGTTCTTTTACAACCAAGTTAACTTTCCTTTTTTCTCTTTCTTTTTCTTAAACCGTCTTCCATAAAAGTAACTTTCCTTTTTCTTCTTTTTCATAGTTGTACAAGTTCAAAGTCACGTAAATTTAAACGGCAAATAATTATTGTTGTAAAATGTGTTTTAAATGTTTTCGTGTATTATATGGATAAAATTATTTTTCTTTTAACGGAATATGGGTAAAAGTTATTTAGTTGGTCAAGCTTTTAAGTTATAAGTAGTTATTGATGAAAAATATATCAATGTAAAGTATAATATTAAAAGTACTAAGGAGTATTAGTAATCGGTATAAACATAAATTAACAAGACAAGAAAACGATTAAAAAGTTAACATTGATTATTTATGGGCAAATGTCAAAGTTAAGTCCAATTTCAATCGAGTCATTATAGTTTTTTTTCCCTCAACAAAAGGTGTCGTTTTTCTATGGGTTTGTCTAACGAGTGTTCATAAGACACTGGTTAGGTATTATTGACCATACTCAAAGGGAAATGATTTGCACACTTTCTCTTTTGATTGAGACACTCTACTGTATGCATTATATACTTGTACAACACTTACAATATGTTTTAACTGTTCGTACTTTGTACAGTTGAGTATCCTAATCAAAACTATGAGTGTGACAATCACTCCCATACTCAAAGTTTTCATTTAAGTTAAAAAAATATTTAATACACATTAATTAGACTTATAAATTACCTTAATTACATGTGATTTTTATCTAATAAATTCAAAGTTCCCTTTAGATGCACTTAAACTAATGACTTATGGCCACAACAAACTTTTTTTTTTCTTAATTTTATTTCATATTTCCTCAATATAAAAAAGCAAATTTTCATATTTTTTTAAACATTATCAAAATTATTACAAATTATGCATTATTCACTTGTAAGTTAAGTAAACATAGCATTTTGAGTTTTATATTAAGTAAATATGAAATTATTTTATTTTAATATTCAAGACTATTTAAATCTTTGTAAGAATTTAAACTTTTTTTTTTAACGACAAATTCTATTAAAGAGCTAGCAATGAGCTTGAAAATTACAAGGAAACAAGATAAGGGTTTTTAAGTCAATCTACCCAACTAAAAGAAGCCTTACATCTAAATCTACACTAATAAAAAGAACGAGTGACTGTAACATCGAAAAGAGCCGCTTTCGAAGGAGAAACCGAACAAAAAAAGATTTATTACGAAAATTTCAAACAAACCACCACATAAGATAGCAAATTCGATCCTTCCAGCAACTGTTTAAGGTTAAATGCATTCGAGGATTCGAAATCTAATCCACTCATTCCTCAAACGAAAAAACCTCCACAAAGTTGCAATCCCACTAAAAGGCAATCTTTCGATAAATCTCTCTCACCATCGAACATGCAAAAAATATTATGAAGTTACACCACGTTTTATAAGCACAAGTTTTTCTAGATATTTTAGGAATCCGTGTTGGAGTATAAGTCCAACGAATTTTATTTTGCTATTTAATGTTCTTTTACAACCAAGTTAACTTTCCTTTTTTCTCTTTCTTTTTCTTAAGATGTGATACATGGACCTAATAAATAGACCTAACCGTGGACCTACCGCATTAATAACTTGTACATTTGATAAATGTACAAGTTATTAATGCGGTAGGTCTACGGTTAGGCCTATTTATTAGGCTCATCTATCATTTTTTTTTTCTTAAACCGTCTTCCATAAAAGTAACTTTCCTTTTTCTTCTTTTTCATAGTTGTACAAGTTCAAAGTCACGTAAATTTAAACGGCAAATAATTATTGTTGTAAAATGTGTTTTAAATGTTTTCGTGTATTATATGGATAAAATTATTTTTCTTTTAACGGAATATGGGTAAAAGTTATTTAGTTGGTCAAGCTTTTAAGTTATAAGTAGTTATTGATGAAAAATATATCAATGTAAAGTGTAATATTAAAAGTACTAAGGAGTATTAGTAATCGGTATAAACATAAATTAACAAGACAAGAAAACGATTAAAAAGTTAACATTGATTATTTATGGGCAAATGTCAAAGTTAAGTCCAATTTCAATCGAGTCATTATAGTTTTTTTTCCCTCAACAAAAGGTGTCGTTTTTCTATGGGTTTGTCTAACGAGTGTTCATAAAACACTGGTTAGGTGTTATTGACCATACTCAAAGGGAAATGATTTGCACACTTTCTCTTTTGATTGAGACACTCTACTGTATGCATTACATACTTGTACAACACTTACAGTATGTTTTAACTGTTCGTACTTTGTACAGTTGAGTATCCTAATCAAAACTATGAGTGTGACAATCACTCCCATACTCAAAGTTTTCATTTAAGTTAAAAAAATATTTAATACACATTAATTAGACTTATAAATTACCTTAATTACATGTGATTTTTATCTAATAAATTCAAAGTTCCCTTTAGATGCACTTAAACTAATGACTTATGGCCACAACAAACTTTTTTTTCTTAATTTTATTTCATATTTCCTCAATATAAAAAAGCAAATTTTCATATTTTTTTAAACATATATCAAAATTATTACAAATTATGCATTATTCACTTGTAAGTTAAGTAAACATAGCATTTTGAGTTTTATATTAAGTAAATATGAAATTATTTTATTTTAATATTCAAGACTATTTAAATCTTTGTAAGAATTTAAACTTTTTTTTTAACGACAAATTCTATTAAAGAGCTAGCAATGAGCTTGAAAATTACAAGGAAACAAGATAAGGGTTTTTAAGTCAATCTACCCAACTAAAAGAAGCCTTACATCTAAATCTACACTAATAAAGATTTATTACGAAGGAGAAACCGAACAAAAAAAGATTTATTACGAAAATTTCAAACAAACCACCACATAAGATAGCAAACTCGATCCTTCCAGCAACTGTTTAAGGTTAAATGCATTCGAGGATTCGAAATCTAATCCACTCATTCCTCAAACGAAAAAACCTCCACAAAGTTGCAATCCCACCAAAAGGAAATCTTTCGATAAATCTCTCTCACCATCGAACATGCAAAAAATGTGTGATTTGTACGTTCCACCGCCTTGCCACAATTGGACACATGATATAATCAATCTTCATACCTCTATGAGAGATATTTAGCCTAGTAGGTAAGCAATCCAATCTAACTATCCAAGCATGAATATTAATCTTTAAAGGCAATGCATTAATCCTACGAGTTTTGGATGAANTATGTTTTAACTGTTCGTACTTTGTACAGTTGAGTATCCTAATCAAAACTATGAGTGTGACAATCACTCCCATACTCAAAGTTTTCATTTAAGTTAAAAAAATATTTAATACACATTAATTAGACTTATAAATTACCTTAATTACATGTGATTTTTATCTAATAAATTCAAAGTTCCCTTTAGATGCACTTAAACTAATGACTTATGGCCACAACAAACTTTTTTTTTTCTTAATTTTATTTCATATTTCCTCAATATAAAAAAGCAAATTTTCATATTTTTTTAAACATTATCAAAATTATTACAAATTATGCATTATTCACTTGTAAGTTAAGTAAACATAGCATTTTGAGTTTTATATTAAGTAAATATGAAATTATTTTATTTTAATATTCAAGACTATTTAAATCTTTGTAAGAATTTAAACTTTTTTTTTTAACGACAAATTCTATTAAAGAGCTAGCAATGAGCTTGAAAATTACAAGGAAACAAGATAAGGGTTTTTAAGTCAATCTACCCAACTAAAAGAAGCCTTACATCTAAATCTACACTAATAAAAAGAACGAGTGACTGTAACATCGAAAAGAGCCGCTTTCGAAGGAGAAACCGAACAAAAAAAGATTTATTACGAAAATTTCAAACAAACCACCACATAAGATAGCAAATTCGATCCTTCCAGCAACTGTTTAAGGTTAAATGCATTCGAGGATTCGAAATCTAATCCACTCATTCCTCAAACGAAAAAACCTCCACAAAGTTGCAATCCCACCAAAAGGAAATCTTTCGATAAATCTCTCTCACCATCGAACATGCAAAAAATATGTGATTTGTACGTTCCACCGCCTTGCCACAATTGGACACATGATATAATCAATCTTCATACCTCTATGAGAGATATTTAGCCTAGTAGGTAAGCAATCCAATCTAACTATCCAAGCATGAATATTAATCTTTAAAGGCAATGCATTAATCCTACGAGTTTTGGATGAAACCTCCGGCAACAAACTATTATCTAACAGCCTTCTAACCGAAGCCACGGAAAACTCACCTGATCGCTCCAAAGGCCATACCCCGTCTATCTCGTATGCCCGGATGAAGAGTGCCCTCCATGATAGCACACATCTCAGAGAACTGAGTTTGCTCAGCTCCACCCTCGAAGAACGACGTAAAGAAGCACCCATATCAACATGTGACAACTTTTAAGCAATAGAAATATTTTAATATACTCCAAAGAGTACACTCTAGGCTTACGACATTTTGAACGCAACATCACCCCTCCAAACATCCTCCCAAAATAAAGTATCAGCCTCGTTTCCCATTTTTTTTTCTTAACATAAATAAACAGATCAATACTTTTTTTCTTAAAATGGGCCACATCTCAAACGATGTCTAACCATGTGGATGTATGTGAAGAAATCGATTCTTGACAAAGCTTGCCATCCTCTCCATGAACCGCTTTAATCACCCTAGCCCATAACGAAGAACTTTATTTACGAAAGTGTCACACCAACTTAAACATGAGAGCACAGTTCAAAGCACAAAAACTCGACACACCTAAACCTCCTTTCTCTTTGGAAGCCAACACTTTATTCCACTTCACCCACATTGGTTTCTTAATGTTATACTCTACTCTGTTAAAGAAATGACAATGAATAGACTCCATTTTCTTTAACAGCTGCATAGGAACTTTGAACATTGACATATAATATAGATAGGTGTTGAACCCAAAACCGATTTTAAAAGAGTTAACCTTGCACCAATTGACAAAGTCTTCATCTTCCATTTAGAAAGCCGCACTAACAGTTTGTTCAGAATATCATTCCATGTAGGGGTGGCAATTTCTGACCCGACACGAAACCCGACCTAAAACTGACATGAAAATTAACAGGTTCAGGTTGAGTTAAATAGATTTCGGGTCGGGTTTGGGTCGACCCATGTAACCCGTTTATTAAACAGGTCAGGTTTGGGTTGGGAATAAATTAAATGGGTCGACCCGCCAACCCATTTAAGATTTTTTTTTCTTAAATTAAAAAATATTTATATTTTATCATACATGTTAAATGGGTTAAAAGGGTCGACCCGCAAACCCGCTTAACCTTTTTAACTCATGTAATATGACAACTTTTATATAAAAATAGGCTAAATGAGTCAACTCGAAACCCGTTTAACCTGTTCAACCCGTGTCACCAATATAACCCGCCAACCCAAGTATATATACGGGTTAAATGGGTTAGGTTCGGGTTATGTGTAAACATGTTAGGGTTGACATAGCTGACCTGATAATTTAAATGGGTCAGGTTTGGGTTGGAGTTTTTTGACCCGCCAACTTGACAACCCGAACCCTACCCGAATTGCCACCCCTAATTCCATGATTGAATACAGGACATAGATCCACCAACTTTAATCCCTAAATAAGAAAATGGAGGTTTAAAAGTCATACAACCAATCTTCTGAGCTACCTGATCCACTTTGGCCATGTCCACCCCTATACCCATTAATTTACTTTTCTTCATATTAATGCGAAGTCCAGAAGCACGATAAAAACAGTCCAACACTTGCACTATAGTAGCAATATTTGAGTTGCTCCACTGACCCATGAAAACACTCCAACTTTTAGTCATATAATGAGAATCTAGTTAAAAGTTAGAGCTCATGAATTTTTATTAAGCCTTAACAATAAAATGAAATTCTATATACTGATAATCATATCAAGTTAAAGTACAACAAAATAATTTGTTCCTTCTTGAGATTTGCTAAGAATAATCATATGAGTTTTATTTAAGTGTATTTTACTTAAAATTATTTCCAAATATGAAATCATTCGATATTAACATATATCTTATTAAAACATACTTACTTTAACTATATGTTCGAAATCATGTATTCACGTAAGACTAGATCATGATAATTTGGAAAGTTATTTGGAATTAAAGAGTAATTAGCATTAAGTAAACTAGATATTAACTTGCCTTTTTATATTTGTCTATTGAAAATCTCTAATCAAATGTCTGGCAAAGAAGCAAATGTTCTATTTCACAAAAAGGTGTAGATTGGCGTGAACACCCTGATCCCCGGTGTCTTTTGGCATCAGCCATTGTCCACCCCACAAGCAAATGTTCCATAACATGTTTTGCTAAGTTTTTATATGGTCTTTTTCAGATGGAATTGTCTAACGAGTGCCCTCAGGGCACTAGTTTAAATGATTAAATAAGAAAACTTTAAGTCTATTAATTACACAATCAGAAATAATTAAGGTAAATTATAAAATCAATTAATATGTATTAAATGCATTTTTCAATTTAAAAGAAAAGTTCGAGATGAATTAATGCACCTTAATAGATGCCCTGAGGGCACTCGTTAGACAATCCCTTTCCGGATATTGCATTAAATGATTCTTGAGCACATTTAGAATGATGTGAAATTGATTCACGAATGATTATGTGGGTTAATAAGAGCATATAATTATGGTTTGTTGATCATACTTTATCCGTCTAAAAATAGTGTCGATTTAACTTTTTTGTTTGTCTAAAATATGTTCTAGTTTTATATATTGATAGTAATTATAATTAAATTCTTTATTATGTCCATGTAAATAAAGCATTTCTTAATTGTTCATTTTTATTTTCTATAATAAGAGTGAGAGTAAAAATGAATTTTTATAAATAAAAAATTGCATTAGTTACATATATATTAATTTGTCCATTTTTTATAAAGGTATGAAACTCGCTCATATGATATCTTCGTATCCGAGAATCAACAAACTCGACTACGCATTGTTCACGAAATTGAGGGTCTTCTTTTTCATCTCCGACTACTAGATAATTTCTACAAGCACAAATTTCACTTTTTATAGGCTCAAAAATTCTTTCACAAAACAATCCATCTTTTTCATATTGGTTTTGTAATGAAAGGTATAAGATTTTGTCACCTCTCCAACTATATCGCCATTAGGCAGGATTTTTTTGGACCAAATACTTATTTGGTGAGGAGAAACTAATCCAATTCGGAGTTGTTGATGTGTATATCGATCGATCATAGAAGAAACTTCTGCTTCATTTCGATTATTCTTCCTTCCTATTAAGCTGTAAAGTCTTCTCAGATACAAGAAAATGATTCAGTTCCAGAGCTAAAGATCGTAGTACTCGAACGAAAAACCGAAAAGATTCTGGAGCATTCTCAGGAGTTGGTATTCTTCCTCCAAAGATTATAGTACCAAGTACTTCCTGGCGAGCTCTAATATTATCAGATTTATAAGTAAGCATCTCTTGTAAAATATAAGCAACACCAAACCCCTCTAAAGCCCAAACCTCCATTTCTCCTACCCGTTGTCCCCCTTTCTTGGCCCTTCCTTTTAAGGGGTTGTTGTGTAAGACGTGAATAACGCCCACTGGAATGCCCGTGAATTTTATCATCAACTTGATCAATTAATTTCAAGATATAAGGCTTTCCTATTATAACAGGTTGTTCAAAATGATCCCCCGTTCTTTCATCAAAAAAATTTGCTTTTTCCTGGAGACTCAGGTTCAAATATCCATGGATTCACTATTTGCTTACTGGCTTCATATAATTCAGAAAACACCTGTTTTCTCGAAACTTCTTGTTCATATCTCTCATCAAAAGGTGTTATTCGATAATGTTTTCTAGCAAATCCCCCGCTAACCTAAGTGAAGATTCAAATATTTTTCCTACATTCATTCGTGAAGGTACTCCTAATGGGTTGAAGACCATATCAACGGGTCTTCCATCTTGCAAATAAGGCATATCTTGTTTAGGATTTTTTTTAAATGATATTGTTGGAATTTTAGTTCTTATTTATAGTGATAATTATATGTCTCATGATCACGTGTATTTAAGATTTTTTGCTTATATGAGTTTTTTCAGTACTTCCATGTTGGGATTAGTTACTAGTTCAAATTTGATACAAATTTATATTTTTTAGGAATTAGTTGGAATGTGTTCGTATCTATTAATATGATTTTGGTTCACATGACCTGTTGCAGCAAAGGCTTGTCAAAAAGCGTTTGTAACTAATCGTGGTGGCGATTTTGGTTTATTATTAGGCATTTTAGGGTTTTATTGGGTAACGGGGAGTTTCGAATTTCGTGATTTATTCCAAATATTTAATAACTTGATTTCTAATAATGAGGTCAATTTTTTATTTGTTACTTTGTGCGCTGTTCTATTATTTGCCGGTGCTATTGCTAAATCTGCACAATTTCCCCTTCATGTATGGTTACCTGATGCAATGGAAGGGCCGACTCCTATTTCGGCTCTTATACATGCTGCTACGATGGTAGCAGCGGGAATATTTCTTGTAGCTCGACTTATGCCTCTTTTCATAGTCATACCCCACATAATGAATTTTATCTCTTTGATAGGGATAATAACGGTTTTTTTAGGAGCTACTTTAGCTCTTGCTCAAAAAGACATTAAGAGGGGTTTAGCCTATTCCACAATGTCTCAATTGGGTTATATGATGTTAGCTTTAGGTATGGGGTCTTATCGCAGTGCCTTATTTCATTTGATTACTCATGCTTATTCAAAAGCCTTATTGTTCTTAGGGTCGGGATCCGTTATTCATTCAATGGAAACTCTTGTTGGATATTGTCCNTACATCGGTCAGGTACACTGCCTGGTGGGGATTGCAAGCTTCTCAAGATCCCTTGAGAGGTAAAACCCTAGTGCGTGGTCGCAATCCCGCACATCAATGTTTTTGGCGCCGCTGCCGCGGAATAGTTATTGTTTAGATTGAATTTTTATTTTATTAGTTCTACTCACTAGATTCCTTTCTAGTGAGATTTTTATTTTATTTTTCTAGGTTTTTTCTTTAGTCTATCTTTTTCCCAAATCCTCCGCTTTAATCTTCCTTGGCCAACATGGTAAACGGAGACTTTTCCAACCATAGAGTCACTAGGAGTCGTAGTTCATTAGGAAACCTCATCCAACCTTACGCAGAACCTGAAAGGGAAATGCGTAGGTTGAGACAACGCTTTTCAATGTCTGAACCAATTGGTATCGCCCTCAATTTTGATGAAGCCCTTTCTGAGGAAGAATCCAATCACCACACCACACCCTCTAGCCCTCAATCTCGTGTAAATGAGGAAATTCTGGAAAATCCCCTTCCCAAGTGCCTCAAAGATTATTCATCCCCTACCCCTCGTGGTTTTTCCAATGCCATCGTTTTTCTGAATGAACACACGAGTGGGGTCTTGCATGCAACCGATGTTTGGCTCGTCCAAAGTGTATGCAAGTTCCACGGATTGAAAACTGAGGATCCAATCCAACACATCAAGGACTTCCTGAAAATAGTGGATACCCTCCATACGGACGGAGCCACTAGAGATACCTCTCGGCTTCGATTCTTTCCATTCACCCTTTATGAAAAAGCCGGAGATTGGTATAACCAACTTCCCTCCGAGTCCATCTTCACATGGGAACAGCTTATCTCGAAATTCTATGAGAAATTCTTTCCCATAGGAAGAACCTCAATATTGAGGGACGAAATCCTCCGCTTCCATGTTGAACTGGCCGAACCTATTCACAAATCTTGGGTTAGATTCAAAGATCTAATCAGACAAGTCCCTCATCATGGCATTGAACTCTGGCTTCTTGTCCAAATCTTTTATGACAGTGTTTCTAAGAACGACCAGTTGGGCATTAATAATTCATTAAAAGGAAAAATAGCCAAGTTAAGCGCTGAGGAAGGATGGAATATGATTGAGGAATATGCAAATGATCAGGACGACACTTGGGATGAACCCGATTCGATCATGAGCGCTTCCAAGATCATGGAGGAGCCTTCTTTTGATACCCTGTTGAGTAGGTTGAATAAACAAGTATCGTATCTAGACAAGTCGCAACCAGCTAAACAATTGTCAAACCCATATTTGATATGTGACCAATGCGGTGGTCCGCAAGAAGTGGAGGAATGTGGGGATGACCCCTCCCTCCTAGCTTTCTACCAAAAAAATGATCTTACCCCTTGGGGAAATCTTGAGAGAAGTGAGGAAGGAGGAGAATATACTGACTACAAGGCCAGGAGCACTTTTGAAGATAATCTTGGGCATTTCACACTCGAAAAGAGTCTGCAACTAAAAGGTCTCAACAACCTAATCACTAGCCAACAAAATGAGTGGAGAACCCAATTCGCAGAACTCAACGCCACTCTTGATAGCCTTGAACAACCTCAAGTGGGTCAAAAAGACCCCTTACTCGCCATCACTACTCGTGCTGGAACAACTACTAAGGATCCACCTTACCCAGCTCAACAGTCTAACGTCACGGAGTCCGACACTTCCCACGAGGAAGAAAGTACTGTGAACGATGGGAATCCCGAGCAACCCCTCCAGTAACCTCCTCTCCACTTACTCCGACCAAACAGCCCACTGAGGTCCCATATCTGTCCCGCCTCAAGAATCAAAAGGTCGAGAATGATGNGTGCTGGAACAACTACTAAGGATCCACCTTACCCAGCTCAACAGTCTAACGTCACGGAGTCCGACACTTCCCACGAGGAAGAAAGTACTGTGAACGATGGGAATCTCGAGCAACCCCTCCAGTAACCCCCTCTCCACTTACTCCGACCAAACAGCCCACTGAGGTCCCATATCTGTCCCGCCTCAAGAATCAAAAGGTCGAGAATGATGAAAAGAGATTCTTTTCATACTTGAAGGATTCGGTCATCACCATACCCCTTCTTGATGCATGTTACCATATGCCCAAATATAGTATATACTTCAAGAAGTTGCTAACCAACAGAAAAAGGCTCGAGGGTCTTGTAACCCTAGGAGAGGAATGTTCCGTGGTAACCCAGCAAGGACTACCCAAGAAGGTAGACGATCCCAGGAGTTTCACCTTGCCCTGCTCCATAGGATCTCTTTCAGTCAAGAATGCTCTAGCTGACTTAGGGGCAAGTATCAATCTCATGCCACATTCCATGTTCCTTAAATTGGGGTATTCAGGATTAAAACCAACCCGTATGAACATCCAATTAGCCGATAGATCAGTCAAATACCCCTTGGGAATATGTGAAAACGTGCTTGTTAAGGTAGGGAAGTTCAAATTTCCAGTTGACTTCGTCATCCTTGAAATGGAGGAAGATGACCTAGTGCCCATCATTCTAGGAAGACCATTCCTAGCGACCGCTCGTGCTGTGATTGATGTTCATGATGGCAAACTAACCTTACGAGTAGGGGCCGATAGCTTAACCTTCGACATCAAGGACACAATGAATCTTTCCTTCGAAGCAGCTAACCGGCTGTATTGCATCGGAGAAGTCGATGAACTAACCGATGTGATTGACAATTGTGCGGATAAACAAATAGAAGTTGGTTGGTTGCGAGACGAAGCTCTTTTACCCCTCTTAGAGGAGGAAAAGACTATGGATGTTAGCGCAGTCTCCTTCTATCCCAGACAAGAAATTGAACAGCTTGAACTTCGTAAACCTGAGAATAAACTTAAACCATCCGTCGTCCAGCCACCCACGTTAGAACTCAAGGAACTCCCAAACAATCTTGAATATGCTTTCCTCCAAGGAGAAGATCAACTTCCAGTGATCATAAACTCTTCTTTGAAAGGTGAACAAAAAGATAAACTCTTAGGAGTTTTAAGAAAATATAAAGGAGTTATAGCATGGAGTGTAGCCGACATCAAGGGGATTGACTCAACCTTTTGCACGCATAAAATCCTCATGGAGGAGGACTATAAACCTTCCGTGCAACCTCCTAGATGCAGGCGAGTAAACCCCAACATCAAGGAAGTCATAAAAAAGGAAGTCATCAAACTCCTAGATGCAGGGCTAATTTACCCAATTTCAGATAGCCCATGGGTAAGCCCTGTACAAGTTGTACAAAAGAAAGGAGGAATGACGGTGGTAAAGAACGATAAGGAGGAGTTAGTGCCTCAAAGAACAATAACCGGGTGGCGTGTATGCATCGATTATAGGAAGCTGAATGATGCAACCCGAAAGGATCATTTCCCCCTCCCGTTCATCGACCAAATGTTGGAAAGATTGGCAGGACATGAGTACTACTGCTTCCTGGATGGGTTCTCAGGGTATTTCCAAATCCCTATAGCTCCCGAGGACCAAGAGAAGACTACGTTTACATGCCCTTATGGCACCTTCGCCTACAAACGAATGCCCTTTGGACTATGTAACGCCCCTGCCACTTTCCAACTTTGCATGACTGCAATCTTCCATGAGTTAATGGAAGACAGCATGGAGGTCTTCATGGATGACTTTTCAGTCTTTGGAGACTCTTTTGATCGCTGTCTTGCTAACCTCGAAAAAATGCTCAAACGTTGTGAGGAGACTAACTTGGTGCTAAACTGGGAAAAGTGCCATTTTATGGTGAAAGAAGGGATTGTGCTTGGGCACAAAGTCTCAGGAAGTGGAATTGAAGTAGACCGGGCAAAGATTGAGGCTATATACAAGCTTCCTTATCCAACCACCGTTAAGGCAATCCGTAGCTTCTTGGGTCATGCTGGCTTCTATAGGAGATTCATTAAAGACTTCTCAAAAATAGCTAGACCAATGACTCAGTTGCTTATGAAGGACGCCCCGTTCGATTTCTCTCAAGAATGCAAGGATGCATTTGATCGATTAAAGCAGGACCTCACACAAGCTCCGATTATGGTTACCCCTAATTGGGATTTACCATTTGAAATCATGTGCGACGCTAGAGATTACACTGTTGGGGCAGTGCTAGGGCAAAGACTTAACAAACACTTCCAGCCAATTTACTACGCTAGCAAAACCATGAATCCTGCTCAGGAAAACTACACTACCACTGAAAAGGAATTATTAGCCGTGGTATTTGCTTTTGATAAGTTCCGCCAATATCTTGTCCTTTCAAAAACAGTTGTTTTTAGGGATCATTCAGCTCTTCGATATCTTTTCACTAAACAGGATGCTAAACCGCGATTAATTCGTTGGATCTTACTATTGCAAGAGTTCGATGTAGATATCCGTGATAAGAAGGGAGCAGAGAATCTTGCGGCTGATCATCTCTCTCGACTCGAAAACCCCAGCCTTGGTGAATCTGACAAGAGTGAGATTCGGGACTCATTTCCTGATGAACAGCTTATGTCAATAAATGATTCTGAACCATGGTATGCAGATTATGCTAATTACCTGGCAAGTAGGGTTATTCCTGAACACATGAGCAGACATAAAAAGAGGAGGTTCTTCAATCAGTTAAAGTACTACTTTTGGGACGAACCTTTCTTATTCCGTAGGTGTCCAGATCAAGTAATCAGGCGTTGTGTTTCAGAAACTGAGGCAATCAGAATTATGAAAGAATGTCACGCTGGTCCATCTGGAGGGCATCACGGAATGAACACTACTGCGCGAAAGATTTTCGACGCAGGATTCTATTGGCCTACAATATTTCGTGATGTGAGGGGAATGATACAGGCTTGCGATGCATGCCAAAGAGCTGGGAATATCTCTAGGAGGGATGAAGCACCTCAAAATTATATACAAGTGTGTGAGGTTTTTGATGTTTAGGGAACTGATTTCATGGGACCCTTTCCATCTTTAGGGGGGAATGAATACATCTTAGTGGCCATTGATTATGTTTCAAAATGGGTGGAAGCACAAGCCTTAAGACTAACGATGCTAGGGTAGTCATTCATTTCTTAAAAAAATTGTTCGCTAGGTTCAGCATTACAAAAGCTCTTATTAGTGACAGAGGAACCCATTTTTGCAACTCGCAAATGGAGAAAGTCATGAAAAGATATGGAGTCTCTCACCGATTCTCCACAGCTTATCATCCTCAAACCAACGGTCAAGTCGAAAATACTAATCGGGCCATAAAGAGAATATAGAGAAAACGGTCAACCAAAACAGAAAGGATAGGTCTTTTAAGCTCGATGAAGCTTTATGGGCATTCCGAACTGCTTATAAGACACCAATCGGGACGACCCCGTTCCGTATGGTATATGGCAAGGCATGTCATCTTCCGGTAGAACTGGAACACAAGGCGTATTGGGCGCTTAAGGCTTGTAATTTGGACTATACGGTTGCGGGATCAAATAGATTTTTACAGCTCCAAGAGCTCGATGAATTGAGATTGGAGGCTTATGAATCCTCCATTACATACAAAGAAAGGGCAAAAGATGGCATGACCAAAGGATTAATAAACCCAAGGAATTTTTTGAGGGAGACAAAGTCCTATTATATAATTCTCGTTTAAGGTTATTCCCTGGGAAACTTAAATCTAGATGGTATGGGCCTTTCACTGTGAGGAGCTCCTCTAAAACCGGAGCAGTTGTGTTGGTAGACGATGAGGATAAGGAATTCACCGTGAATATACAACGAGTCAAGCATTATCAAGAGAATAATAATGAAATGATCAATGAGGAAGACATAACTCTTGATGATGAATTCGGATAGGGTGACTTTGAGTCTAGCTACAAGACTCGTTAATAAAGAAAAACGCTTCTTGGGAGGCAACCCAAGCTTTGTGTGTTTATTTATTTGTTTGTTTGATTTTATTTGCTTCCATATGTATGTTTTATTTTTATTGTTATTGATTCATGCTTCAAACTAAATTGTGGAAATGCTTTATTTTGTTTTTAACTTCGTCTTAACTACATATAAAGGTATTTTGCAAAAGATAAGTTTAAGGGAAATCTAAATCGGTTTATAAGAACAAATGAACATGAATCATAACAATATTAAATTGACATACATATTAGTAATTGTTTGAGTCAAATGCTTGTATCGAGTCATAATGATATTTTGCAGGATTTCCAGGAAGTAAGAATTGAGTTTTTCCAGAAATTTTCTGGAAACTTATGAGAAATCTGTCAGATCACTTCTGACGGCGTCAAGCTCCAGGCTGACGCCGTCAAGTGCAGTTTTCTGTAATTTTTTGAAAGTTTTATTTTTCTTCCGGAATAATAAAGTACTTTATAAAATCTCTAACTTATAAACTCACGAATCTGCAAAATATTCATTCCACAAGAATTATATCCTTATACAGATTTATCCCGCCGATGTTATGCAGGTTTTCGTGTTTGTTTTCTCAGGTTTAACAAGTTATTTTGGACATGAAGATGATTTATATTTCGGAAGGAAGCTTTGAGTGTTCATTTTCTTGGAAGAAGATCTAACCATGTTACCCTTTTATATACCGCGCGAATCAGGGAAGTATTTGATTTCATTCTTTTACCGTATTTACTTTTACATCTTATTATTTGAACATTGGGGACAATGTTCATCTTAAGTGTAAGGGGGATAAATTACGATACCTTAGAGAATTCAATTACGCTTGATTTTTGTTTGTTTAATAGTATATGTGTAATAAAACTGAGAGAAATACCTGTTAGGGAAATTTTAGTGCCAAATTTAAATTTTTTTACAACAATTAGGAGTGAAACTTTGGTCTTAATGAGCGTCTCATGGATAGGAGTTATATGACTAGCACAAAAACCGTACCACTAAAAAAATTTTTCACCACAAATATGTGAGGTTCGCCCCTAGAATTGGTAGAAAAAGCATTCATCTTTAATGCTATGATGTGTGTACCGGTAGCACTTAGATTCTAGAACTTGCGTTAGGACCATCCCGAATCCACAAGTGAGACTACATTCGTGTAGTTAGATTTACTACATGATAAGAGGCATTAGGATTAACCCTTGTTGTACACCTGT
>LBNU01019628.1:0-10375 GCA_014162995.1 Artemisia annua
TAGCCATCTATTTCAAATCAACTCATCTCAACCCTCTATATTCTCCACATGCCAAATAATTTGAAAAACCAAGGGAGGCTCCCTTTGATCCTAGACATTCAATTCAAACCATCTAATCTCAACCCTCCATCTCATTCTTCCCCCCTCCCCAAGCATTGGAATATACCTTGGCATATTCTTTCTCTCTTTTCTATGCCATGTGAGGAGATACACTTCTACCCCTTCCAAATTACCCTATCCACACTGTATACCCTTGGTAATTTGGTTTTCTTATAAACACTTAACAAAACATTTTCTAATTGGCTATTTGAGTTGGCAAACCTTAGATTGATTAATGTTAAGGTTTAGTGTGAAGTACAATTGGGGGTTTAGCAAGGATAGGTATTTATAAGATCCAAACACCCAACACTTGGGAAAAACTTACAGACGCCTGGCGCGCTGCCCGCGCGTTGATGCGCGGGTGACGCGCCGGTCTCGGTAAATTTTTCCAAGTTTGGGTTCTTGGCCTATAAATACCACCCTTGCCTCTTGTATTCCTCACCCCTTGCCCTTACTCTTTCTCTCTACATTCTTTATCTCTAATCCTCTAATTCTATCTTGTGTCTTAGTAAAACACATTAACATCATTTGAAAGAACACATCTCCTTGCCAGGGAAGAATCACAAGAACCTAATCCACTCTTGTGATTGTGTCGAGGGTCTTCTTCTCTATACCCTTTCTATTAGAATCGAGTCACTAGGTTAGGTTAGGTCTTGATTCAAAGAAACAACATTCTATAATTCTGTTTGGTTGTAAGGGAAGTCTTGAGTCTTTGTGACCAAGCCTAGATCATTGGGGATCTAGTTTGAAGACTTGTGTCTTGGTGACCAAGCCTAGATCATTGGGGATCTAGTTAGGGTTTGATACTTCCGGTGGGAAGTCTTAGTGGTCTTTGTGGTAAGTCGAATCACGAGATTCTTTTGGGTGGTTTCCGAGGGCGGAATACCGTTGGGGAGTAGCTATTCTTAGTGAGCACCGATCTTAGTGCATATTGGTGGAGTGAAGTTGTAACGGTTTGTAATCCACCGAAAGGATTATACTAGAGTAATAGTATCGGTGTCGTGGATTNTGTGGTAAGTCGAATCACGAGATTCTTTTGGGTGGTTTCCGAGGGCGGAATACCGTTGGGGAGTAGCTATTCTTAGTGAGCACCGATCTTAGTGCATATTGGTGGAGTGAAGTTGTAACGGTTTGTAATCCACCGAAAGGATTATAATAGAGTAATAGTATCGGTGTCGTGGATTCGCAACTGGACGTACGGATGGTATAAACCCCCATCCCGAACCAGTATATATCGTGGTGTCTCTTTACATGCTTTATATACTTTGTTTGTGTTTGTGGTTGTGATTATTGTTGTATAACCACTTGGTGATCTTTGAGGCTTAAAGTTAATAAACTTTGAAAAAGCCGAAAAGACCGTATTCACCCCCTCCCCCCCTCTACGGTTCTACAATTGGTATCAGAGAGGAATACTCAAGTTTTTGAGCGTTAAAACCTTCCCGAGAAGTCGTTTTAAGTCAAAAACTTTTTTCCAAAAATCTAAAATCCTAACAAAGATTTTTGGTAAAGTTGAGTATAGATCCATGGCTCAAGAGAACTATATTGAGGGGTGTTCTATGCAAAGACCACCTTTGCTAGAGACCGATGGGTTTTGTTTTTGGAAAACCCGGTTTGAGACCTATGTTAGGTCCAAGGATCTTGACTTATGGGAGATTATTCAAAATGGCGACTTTGTTTTCATGATGCTAGATCCTGAAACCAAGTTGATGGTGAAGAAACCATACTCGGTACTAAAGGATGATGAGAAAAGAAGGCTTGTCAAAAACGATGAAGCCAAGATGTTGATCTACAATGCTCTACCTCGAAGGGAGTATGAGAGAGTCCATGTGTGCAAGACCGCCAAGGAGATTTGGCATTCACTCATCATCACACATCAAGGTAACTCACAAGTCAAAGATTGCAAGATCGACTTACTCATCCNGATGAAGCCAAGATGTTGATCTACAATGCTCTACCTCGAAGGGAGTATGAGAGAGTCCATGTGTGCAAGACCGCCAAGGAGATTTGGCATTCACTCATCATCACACATCAAGGTAACTCACAAGTCAAAGATTGCAAGATCGACTTACTCATCCAACAATATGAGAAGTTTTCGATCTTGGATGAAGAAACCATTGACAATGGTTACACACGGTTCAATGCTATTATCACAAGCCTCACGGCTCTAGATCCTAGCTTCTACAATAAGAACCATGTTAGAAAGTTTCTTCGAACTCTTCCGGTTAAGTGGAGGCCAAAGGTGACGGCTATTGAAGAAGCCAAGAACTTGGCGGAACTTCCTCTTGACGAGCTAATAGGCAACCTCAAAGTGTATGAAATGATTTTAGAAAATGACAAGGTCATTTATAAAGAAAAGAAAAAAGAGGTTAAGTCACTAGCTCTTAAAGCTAAAGTCACTAGGGAACAAACTAGTGATGATGATGATAAAGGAAGTGATGAAGACGATGAAGAGCTCAACCTTATGGCAAGGAATTTTAGGAAGTTCTTTAGACGAGGAGCTAACCCTAGGCACGGTAATCGGTTTAGTAACCAAGGTGATAGTGATGGTAGAAAGGTTGGAAGAGACCATGGCTATAATAATAAAGGTGGTGGAAGTTCAAGGCGCGAACGCGAGTGCTATAATTGTGGAGACAAGAATCACTTTATAAGTGAATGTCCAAAGCCCAAGGAAAATAGGGCATTCGTCGGCGGAGCTTGGAGTGATAGTGAAGACGGGGATCATTCGGAAAGAAATGCAACGTGTCTCATGGCGTTTGAAACTCAAGAGGTATCTCCAAACTCTTCTATTTCTAATAAAGATTTAAATATTCGTAATTTGCAAAAAGAGAATGAGGAATCTTTTAAAACTATTGAAAAACTTGTTGAGGAGAAACACTCTCTGAATAAAAAGATTTTTGAACTCGAACGAGAAGTAAAGAGACTTTCTCAACACAAAGAGGTGGTTGAACCTTGCACAAGTTGTGAAAAACTTGGACATGAGGTTAACTCTTTAAATGATAAAGTATCCAAACTTCAAAAGGAGTCATTAAGTTTTTCCAAATTTAAGAAAAGTAGCAATGATTTGGATGATATGTTAAGTCAACAAAAATTATCCCAAGATAAGGAAGGTCTTGGATTTTTGAAAAATGAGAAAACAACTTCTGAGAGTCTAACCAAACCTATTGTATTTGTAAAAGCAAGCCAAAATGAAACTCCTAAAGTTTTTGAGCCTGACGCGCTGGATGACGCGTCGACACGCTGGCAACGCGCCAGGACTCTGAGGAAAAGTGGAGTTTCGTCAAAACGTTTTGTTAAACCAATTGTTCCTCAAACTCCTTTTGCAAATACTCGAGGTACTCAAGCACCCATTACAAGAAGTGAAACCCCAAAACAATTTTACAACCCGATTTCACGTAATGGACTTGGATACACACAAGCTCAAGTCGACCATAGACCTATCTTACCCACACCAAATATGAAACCATCATATAACCAAAGACATTCTTTTCAAAACAATCAATCATCACCTAGAAGAAATTTTTACAACAACCAAAGGTCTTCACATCGTCAATATAACTCATACCAAAGGAGAGACAACTCCTACCCAAACCAAAGACTTTTTAGACCACACAACCATCAAAACTTTGGACCAAGATTTCAAAACCAAAGTAATTTTTCAAACAATCCTTGGTCTATGTTTTCAAGCTATGGTCTTGAGACACTAAGTGACTTGCTTCATGACCTAAGGATGTTCAACTTAGGAGTGTTTTATGCTAACAACAATGGACCCAACAACCATTGGGGACCAAATTTTTGAGTTATATGTGTGTTAGGTATAAGCTTGAACCAACCTATTAGATTGTTGAAAGTGGTTGCTCCAAGCACATGATCGTTGTAGAAGATTGTTTTAGTATACATATGTAACCTTAGTCGAAAGGTCGTTGGTAGTCTAAGCATCAATGGTGGATCTTTGTCTCGTGGTGATGAAACAAAAATCATCCATTAAAATCAAGCTAAGTTTTTCTTTTATGCCTAGGAATTCTTAAGTGCCTTATATGTTAGTTGTCAAAAATGCTATGTGAACTTGATTGATGCTTGGTAGCTTATTTTTGTCACAACTTGAGATATAGGAGAACTTAGAAACTTAAAGGCAATTAACATAAAATGAGGCTAAACTTGCATGCTATGTGTTTAGGGAATATATTTATATGTTTACAATTTTCATAACTTGAATACATATTAAGTGTGAAATACTTAATTGTTCGAAAAACATGTCTAGGAAATTAAATGTTAGAGTTAGCCCATGAGATCTCATATCATATGTAGGGTTAAATATATATGCGTAGACATGATTACTATTGAATATTGTCCACACATGATTGTTTATCGAAAATATAAATAATAGATTAATTTAAATTTAAACAATCCTTCTAGAAGAATATGCATAAAATTTACATGTAGAGTGTTTGTGAATTTGATTAATATGAATACATGAATATATTTGTTAGATTAAGTAATTGTAGGTTTCACATTGATACATAACATCGTCTGTAGTTTGCTTAATTGCTTAATACGTATATGTAAGATCTTAAAGGGAAATCTTTAAAACATATACAAATAAGTTATATGCATGATTATGTTGTTAACGTGTTATGATTTTAATCAACAAAGTGATAACATGAAATTTGCTCACATGATTAAGTGTCCCTAGAAATAAGATTGTGTGTCATAAAGTGTGGGATCATGGATGCTATGTGATTATATGCTTACTTTTCGTAGTGATTAAATGACGGTATGAAAGACGTGTTTGCATGAGAATATGTTTTGATGCTATTTGCTTATATGCCCACTTGCCGTGATGCTAGTTGATTTCATGCATATTGCTAACATGCTAATTGCTTGTATATTTATTAAAGATAGTAGATCATGTGCTCACAACTTTAAAGTATTATACACTAGGTGCAAATTTACGTATTACTTAGACAAACAAGGTCTTGCAAGCAATAGAATTAGTAACACCATTTTGATCAATAAAGTCTTAGAGTTACTTCATATCGATTTGTTTGGTTCATCACATATTCGAAGTTACGGAGGCAACTTTTATACTTTAATGACAATTGATGACTATTCACATTATATATGGACTCTATTTCTAGGTGCTAAGGAAGTTGCCCTAGATAAGTTTAGGATCTTAGGAAGAAGATTAGAAAAACCTACTTGAGCTTTGATTCAAGCTAATCATGGTAATAGATTTGAACATAGGGTGCAATTTGGGGAATTTCGCGAACAACATGGAATCTCACATAGCTTCTCGGACATTAGTCCTCCTCAAACCAATGAGGTCGTCCAAAGGAAGGACAAAAAGTTACAAGAGATGTGTCGTGTATTTAGCCGAGCAATCCATTTCGCAAAAGTTTTGTGGTCATGCCTTAGAAACCACGTGTTACACTTTACTCTAGGAAAATACTTCACCTTAATATCCTATGAAACCCTTAGAAGTAGGAAATCATCACTAGAGTATCTTAGGAAATTTAAGGGTAAAATGTTTCATACTTAAGACAATAGGAGAGATGAATAAACAAAACCTTAGGTCATAAGTTAGAAACACTTAGGATTTTGTTTCATGAAACTTCCCAAAATCCCAGTTGCACATTTTGAATCGTATAAAAGATTGTTCATGGTTGATATGGAACATAGGATGTTGAGTCACTTAGAGTCTTTAGAAAGACTACGTTTGCTTGATCTTTTTGAAACTCTTAAAGTTTGGTTAAACAATGTGCTTAGAAATTATGTGAAAAGTTGTTTATGGGTTATGACTAATTTGATTCTCAAGAAGTAGGAAATGTTATAGTCTTTGAGGTCACTTTTACATCATATAGGTATTTTCTTCACATGATTGAATTAATCTAGGGAGAGGGTAATACACGGTGTTATTCATTCACTTAGGTATCTCCTAATGCCTTGACTCGTTACTAGGTAGTAACTTGTGTTTAGGTCTTGCTTTGCACTCTTAGAATGTTTATATGTGAAACTATGTGCTCTAATTTAAAAATTTGTTATCTTCACTTAAGTAAGTGATATGGTTATGCTTGATTGATAGATCCGTTTTATGAACAACTTTGTGGTAATGTTATGCATTTGTTTATCAACATTTGGAATATAATGCTTTGAATATGTATTATATGCGTAGGTTATGATGTATTGTGCGTAAATAGATGTGATGTTATGCCTAAAATAACCCATGTTGCAAGTTTCCAAATGGTAAACTAACCCATTTTGGACTTTCACATGTGAGGATTTTTTGTTTGTTGCGTGTTGTATTCTATGTGTAGCTTGGCCACCGCAAAGGTGAGGCTCTTGACCCATGGATCCCCGCCTTGGAACAAGAGGGAGCAATGATCTAGGGGGAGCTATGTTCAAGGGGAGCACGTTCGAGGTGCATATACGAGCTACTTATTCTATCCCACAGGCCCAAGTTCGAAACCTGGCTTGATTGGTAGTCCCGCCTTTTTGATTCGACAAAAGGGGGAGAAAGAAAGCAAGAGCGTGAAGACCTATTCAAGATAAAGACAAAGGTTTCACCAAATTACAAGGCAAGGTCAAGATGCAAGCTACACCAAAGGCGCGTTTTGTCTTCGCTACGTTTTGTAATTTTATTTGCTTTCGGTTTTTATTTGTCATCATCAAAAAGGGTGAGATTGTTGAGGCAACATGATCAAGATCTCCTAATGTTTTAATGATGACAAATAAACCATCGAAACACATAAAATAACAAACGGTAGCCAAAATTTCCCGGAGCCTATATCTGCTCCTGGCGCGCTGCCCGCGCTTCAACGCGCGGGTGACGCGCCAGGCCACTATATGGCTTCGGGCGAAATTTGAAAGTAGGCTTTCCCCTTACCCGACAAATGTGGATCTTTCAATACAAGTATGAATATGTTATGTGCTTAATTGAGGACACTCGAAACGAGTTTTGGGATTAGAGATATCCTACTTTTAAAACACCCATTTACGGGAAAACGCCAACTCATGTTTTCTAACTATCGCCTCTAGCCAAGGCTTTTCTAAACTTAGGGAGCTTATATATTTCACGAGACATCGTGTTGAAGCATCCATATGCTCATATCCCATGCTTACGTCTTCTCTAATTACGTAACGGGTTTACTCCCTTATTGGTCAAACTAAGTCAAAGGTCACTTTGTGTAAACGCATCCTTTCCCACCTGGGTTATGCTTTACATCAAGGCAAAGCACTTAACTTGTTTGAACCAAGGTATTAGTTGAGAACGTCGAGTCATGGAAAGTCACGAGATATGAAACTATGGATTCTCGACGTTGTGTTACTTGAACTTATAAGTAACCTATGATTTTCTTAACTTATAATCTTAATTGTCTAAACCTTTTCTTCTTAATGACAATTAGATTATGTCTTAATCACCTTCTTAATCTCATCTCTACAAAAGACAAATCCAACCATATCCAATCATATCCAAATCATATATTCTCTTACACAATCTCTTACACTCTTACATATTCCCTTACACACTACATCTTAACCATCCATTCCCTTACAACACATCTCAACCTTCCAATTTCAACACATGGGATTTAATTTGAATCCAAATATGGCTCATTTGATCTCAACCATTGAATTCAAACCAAACACATCTCTACCATCCATCTTATTTCTTCCCCCCAAGATTTGGAATATTCCACTAGCATATTCTTTCTTCTTCTCCATTCCATCACATGTGTTTGATCCTCACCATCCATTTCAAACCAAAACCATCTCAACCATTGATTTCCCCTTTCCCCCCAAGCAAAGCATATTCCTTTGGAATATCCCTTTTCAATCCAAACCTAAGCTTCTTTGATCCTAGCCATCTATTTCAAATCAACTCATCTCAACCCTCTATATTCCCCACATGCCAAATAATTTGAAAAACCAAGGGAGGCTCCCTTTGATCCTAGCCATTCAATTCAAACCTTCTAATCTCAACCCTCCATCTCATTCTTCCCCCCAAGCATTGGAATATACCTTGATATATTCTTTCTCTCTTTTCTATGCCATGTGAGGAGATACACTTCTACCCCTTCCAAATTACCCTATCCACACTTTATACCCTTGGTAATTTGGTTTTCTTATAAACACTTCACAAACCATTTTCTAATTGGCTATTTGAGTTGGCAAACCTTAGATTGATTAATGTTAAGGTTTAGTGTGAAGTACAATTGGGGGTTTAGCAAGGATACGTATTTATAAGATCCAAACACCCAACACTTGTGTTGATCCCAATTGAGCAATGATCTAGTAATACTATCTTAGAAGTAATCTCCAAGGGTCCCCCTATCAGGAACCACCCTCAAACTCTCTGCCCAGTAAGCATCAAACCCAGGAGACTGTATCTCCTCCAAAGTATGCAACCCCATGGCCAAAATGAACTGTCTCATCGACATCTGCCTAGGTATCCCACCTAACCTAAATATCAATGTATCAGCAGTGTCGATCCCTAAATCTGTCTCCCTGTAATGTACCGTGCTGAAAAACTCACGCATCAAATCTCTAACCAACGGCTCTCTTATCCCAAATAACCTGCTCCAAGCGTGGCACCTAAAAACAATCTGACCATCAGCATCCCTATGGACCATCTCTAATCTATCCCTGAAAGTACCAACAGCAGCTCCCCCGTCAATAAGTGCCAAACTATCAAAATCGAGAATCGGAACCCTGAAAACCTGTCTAAAGTAAATATCTCTAAGTCTCCTCAAATAATCCGCATCAGTAGGGGGAGAAAAGTGGGAGAAAGAAAGCAAGAGCGTGAAGACCTATTCAAGATAAAGACAAAGGCTTCACCAAATTACAAGGCAAGGTCAAGATGCAAGCTACACCAACGGCGCGCTTTGTCTTCGCTACGTTTTGTAATTTTATTTGCTTTCGGTTTTTATTTGTTATCATAAAAAAGGGGGAGATTGTTGAGGCAACATGATCAAGATCTCCTAATGTTTTAATGATGACAAATAAACCATCGAAACACATAAAATAACAAACGGTAGCCAAAATTCCCCGGAGCCTATATCTGTATAACAACTCGTAATTTTTCAGGCTATTATTTTAATCGTACATCTATTTATTTCTGACGAATATTACAAATTAAGCAATTCCTGACATTTACTGACATTTAAAAAAAACAAAACAAAAAACAAAAAAAAACGAGAGGTTATCTCGTTTCTCCTGAAAAACAACACCAAACGCGTACCGACACCACACCAGTAAAGGTTTACTTCATAAATACATGTCAAAGTCAATAAAAATTTACTGTGTCAATTAATAAAAACGACTCCTGAACCATATCTTTCGAGCTCACGACGACTCAAAAATCTCAAGTTACACCTCAGCTCAACGGAACACGGGGACAGTGTACCGGTAGTTTATAGATTCTAGAACTTGCGTTTGTGATGCATACCGAGACCGCTAGTGAGACTACATTCGTGTAGTTAGGATTGACTACGTGATAAGAGGCATTAGGATTAACCCATTGTTTTACACCCGTATTTTTGTTATAATTACATTGACTTCATTGGTCAAGTAATTCTCCCACACCCTTTGCGTTGTATCCATTTTTGGTACACGATACCCCTAGTACACCCCTCCGAGCCTATCTTTTCGTTTCGACCTTTGAGCATCTTACTCAAAGTGAGAATTTGTTTACACCCCACTAAATGTACACCCAAATTGCCTTAGCCTACCTTGTATGCACCCACCTTTGGTGCATTATTGTGACAACATTTGTGTTAAACCCTTAGTTAATTATCTAGTCAATTACATGGTTGCTAAGTCAAGTCATATCCTTGTACATATTGTTTTGGGACGATTGGGACTCATGGGTAAAGTACTAGTGTAATGGAGTAATGGGGAAGAACAACATTATTACCCCATATGTGCTAAATATTTTAAAAGTACTCCAAGTGTCTTGATTTTCTTAATTCGGGTCATTAGAATAGTTATGTGTAAAGTATGTAAAAGTTCAAGTATAGGGAGGAAACGAGCTCCCTTTGATGTATTATTTTGGATGGTAGAGTAAAAGTGTATGCAAAAAAAATAATAAATAAAAAAAAATAAAAAAATCTAAAAATCAAGAAAAATACAAAAAAATTAGAAAAAGAAAAGAGAAAAACATACGGGCTACCATCCGTTTCTTTTATTTTATTGTTTAAGTCGAAATAGTGTCTTGAAAAAAATACAAAAAGAGAGTCGTAGTAGTTTAAGTTGAGTCGAGTCTTGGCTTAGCAACGCCTCA
>LBNU01019628.1:13692-24790 GCA_014162995.1 Artemisia annua
AATCACGTATCTCAGAACTGATTTATTTTATCACTTCAAAAATTTTGAAAACTTTCTTCAAAGCCTGTTTATCTAATCTCTTGAACAAAACTTCTCCTTGTTCCCTTTATTAATTTTCCTCAAAACGATTCATTTACTTTGACAATACCTTTGACCTTATCATTAACTTATACCATAAATATAAATTTGTTCAGTCTTGAGCAACCCCCAAACTTTAATTAAATTTTCAAAAACGTTAAGCTTTTTAACAACTTTAAATTAATTTCATGACAGTTCTTGTTTGATGAGTTGTGAGATTAAGTTAAAATTACTACTTAACTTAATATTTTAAAGAATTTTGCTCAAGAATGGACACCACTTACTCCGTTTAAATCTAGTCACTCAAATTTTTACAACTGAACTGTCTATCTCGTCACGCTCAGCAGGACATGTACGGATAAAGTTGTCGTAATTACAACCATTTTATTTTAGTACTATCTCATTCTGGGGTAGAAATTATGTTCACATTCCAATTTTAAGTCTCCCCTGTTCGGAGCAGTGCAAAGTCTCCCTTGTTCGGAGCAGTCTTGATTAATGTGAGACCTGACGTCATAAGCCTTGACTGAACTTCTAGTCTTCTTGCTAACCTAAATTATCACTATTCGTTGATTTGATTTGGCTTAGACGATTCCAAACTTGAGCCAAACCTTCAAGAGGCCTTCAACCAAGATTTTAAAAGCTTCCCTTCTAACAACTTGATTCCAGCTTGATCTAGCGACAGTTCTTGTTTGATGAGTTACGAAAATCAAGGTAGAATCAAGTTGTTACTCAAATCTGTTCAACGTAAACTCATGACAGTTCCCGGTTAGGGAGTTGTGAGGTTAAGTTAGAATGCACTAACTAAAGTCCACTTGAGGGCTAAGCTCGAGAATGGAAGAGTTGACCGTCAAATCTAACCGCAAGGACGAACGACAGTAGAGTGGACGAACTAAATCTCGAGGGCGAGATTTCCTTTAAGGCTGGTAGACTATAACAACTCGTAATTTTTTAGGCTATTATTTTAATCGTACATCTATTTATTTTTGAAGAATATTACAAATTAAGCAATTCCTGACATTTACTGACATTTAAAAAAAACAAAACAAAAAACAAAAAAAAAGAGAGGTTATCTTGTTTCTCCTGAAAAACAACACCACACGCGTACCGACACCACACCAGTAAAGGTTTACTTCATAAATACATGTCAAAGTCAATAAAAATTTACTGTGTCAATTAATAAAAATGACTCCTGAACCATATCTTTCGAGCTCACGACGACTCAAAAATCTCAAGTTACACCTCAGCTCAACGGAACACGGGTTACACCAACTACACCCTATTATAATAAAACTAACACTTATATTATTCCTATCCCCTAGTATACACGCCCCTCATCTTCTCTCTCCTTTCCCCACCATCTGCTTATTCTGATAAACCCAACGTCACCACCATCCCCCACAACTGCCATGGCAGGTCCGACACATCAATGACCATAAGTCTCCAAATGGTCCTAACGATTCAGGCGGGATTCATTTCTTCTTGTCAAGATCTTGAAGTCAACCTATGAGTACAAGAGGTGACGAGGCTGTGATGAAGCTATACCCTTTTTGGGCTACCAATCGACTGCCAAACGTGTTGAGGAGGGGCAACCTTCCCTCGTATTAATCCTTTATAACCCAATCGGCTCACACTCGCAACCCACCACTCAAACAAATCACATCAAAACATTCAAAGGAGGAGCCGTGGTGGAGTTAGCCGATTTGGATTCAAGCCTTTTCGATTCTCACTTCATTCTATCGGATTGATTTTTTTCTCCCTTGTTGTAAGATCTTGATTTTCTTGTTCTTCCTTTTTTTGGTATTCGAACACTGTTATGATTATTTGGAGGAATATGTGATTAAAATGATAAACCTGTGAAATTTTATTGTTTGTGGATCTTGGAATTTATTCCTGTCGAATCAGTATAGTGGTGGGATTAATGATTTTGATTTGTTGTTAATTGTTGGTGTGGCTTGGTTTGAATGAAAAACTAATAATAAGGTTAATCTTGGCTAGGTTTTGAAAGTGTTTGGTCCCTTTTGTTGTTCTTGAATCGTACCCAGTCTTGAGTTAAAAACATTGTAGTGAATGAAGAACTTAAATGTGGTTTAAGTAAATTTGAGGTCCAAGTAATGAATTGGTTCGGTCTTGATCTTGTATGTTGAGGTTGAATGTGCTTCTGCTTGTCGAATGGTAGGCAAAGTATTGAGTTGTACTCAATCCTTGAAAATTTCTTGTCTGTGTTCGAATAGGATTTAGAGTCTTAGACACTTTAGTATTCGAATCTGTTGTAAAATGTGTGCTTTGCAGCTAATAGGGACGAGTCGATTTCTTTTGGTCACTGATAATGAGTATTCGTTTTATAGAAAATGGGTGTCGATTTTTTTTCCATAATCCGGTTCGTTTAAGTATGTTTAGCACAGGTACGAAACGACGCTGTTGCGTTTTCCCTGGTTCCAAAAATGAGCAAATGTTCTGGACTTAAATTCCAAAAGGAATAGTGAACTGGAACAAGTTCTAAGCTACTGACCATTGCTTTCTTTTTCTTCCAAAGGTGTACTAGGATTTTAAAGTGACTAAAAATTTGTTTTTACACTTGGGCTGAGCCCAATGCCAATTGGTCATTTTAAGCCTCACGCAAAAACAGGCCAAAGCCCACTGGCTTGCCTGTTGAACTGTGGTGCTCGGTTGGGCTGAGCCCACTCCTGACTTCCAGCAGGTCACGCAAATTTAATACTTGGGCCACAGCCCACTCTCGACACGAAATCGCGTTACGCATACTCGTTTCATATATAAGCTGTCGTCACAAATCATTTAACTAATCAAACGTGACAATTTATTTTGACAATGCCACATTTTTTTTATAAACTCAACGTAAAAATTTCATATAGATAATTAAAAATGTTTCTCTACTAGAATGAATAGTAAATCATTATATAGCCAAATGAGGATTTAAACCCGTTTCATTAACTCGACTATATAAAATCGATGTGTTTTATCAACACTCTTAATCAATTTAAAAACTATAAAATGACCTTCTCTTTATGAACCTTATAACTTGTTAACACACAAAGACTCATTATTTTCAAAAACATTCTTTATATATATAGACACACACGTAACTTCTATTTTATTTTCTCATACGTACACACACACTTTGTAATATACATATCCACATGATTATACCATTTTCCATCGTACCATCAACGTTTTACCATTTTTAATCGTTCCGCTCATAATCTTTCAGTTATTGCCAAACTAAAGATTTTCATCTTAGTATCTCGAAAGCACTTCCAAGAGCCAATACTTTCAAATGATTTAGAAAATGACTATTGAACTTAAATGCTGCCACACCAGCAACAATAAGATAAACTCTCTAAGACTGTTGAACTTAAGTCTTAAACTTAGTCTGTGAACTAAAATAAACCTTACTAATCTAGGTCGCGTGTTGGTGCTGAACTTTATCTGAACCATTGTTTTATCTGACTGCTTTATGCCAAGGTGAGTATTCACAGCCCCTTTTTACCGCTTTACTTATTTGGGGTGGAATGCATGACTTAAATTTTTATTTGAACTTATGACGTATATTTTACCTGAACTCTTTGAAATTGACTTTGAACCTTAGGACATTATTTTGAGATTATGACTTGTTTCGAACTTTATGTGCCGTACGTACTAAATATAAAGTCTCCCATGTTCGGAGCGACCTAAAGCCTCCCAGGTCTAGAGCAAAACGTCTCACTATATTACGGCGCGTTCTCGATCTAAAGTCTCCCATGTTCGGAGCATTCTTGACAATAATTCTCGCCATGTCGGTAAGTGACTAATAATTCTCGCCTAGGTAGTTGAGTGACAAAGTCTCCCACGTTCGGAGCAGTGCAAAGTCTCCCTTGTTCGGAGCAGTCTATATTTATTATGTATATGGCATTTTTTATTGTGAACCTAATGAGCATGTGTGTTTGACTATAAGACGTACAATTTTCTATATAATGGTTGTGAAACCATAGGTTACAAGTCTTGTATGGGCAGGACTTGTAACTGAATGGTTTGACACAGTCTCTACACGATGGACTTTTTCTCAAAACTTTGGACTTCTTTTGAACAAAACCTGTATACTCACCAACTATTTTCATAGTTGACCCGTTTTCTCATGCATTTCAGGTGATCGTCAGTAAGTGTATTTTAGGAAGACATTAGCACTAAGGAGTCTTCATCGGTCATGTTTAGTTGGATGAAATAAAGATGTTATCTTTTGGGAAACAAACCTTTATGTTTCAAATGCCGTTGTTGGCTAAAACAATGTTGTATTAATGTACTGCTTCTTTAAATTTAAATTATGGTATTGTTCTATATCACTCTGCGCTGTATATTGATTTCGTAGCACCCCAGGACCCGAACGCTTCCGCAATACCACATTTTTGGGGGTGTTACAGATTGGTATCAGAGACAGACTGTTATAGAGAATGCCGATTTTTCTAAAATAAAAACCGCAACTATAACCAGAATAAAGTTTTCTTAAAACACCAAACATCATACGATTTGGCTAGTCCGAGCATTGCATCATTACTCCTCAATTATGCATAGCATGATCACCTATGCCTAATTCGGGAATAATCATGCAATGATGGGAATAGTAGTCTCGGATCATGTTTGGTCGGATCTTAAAAGGGCAGTCACCTGAAATTGCATCAGTCGTGTGTGTGTATGCATCGCATAATTGCATCCGTACTTGTGCATTAAACCCTATAGGCAGACATCTATCTTTAGGATTGAGTACACCTTGTTCCTGCCACCCATGCCTTGTTTTGTTATGTTGCTTGATAGACATAAGTACTTTTGTCATGGCACGCCTTGTTCTATTTCGATACGATAAGTCTTTGTACATTTCTCAGTTTCGGTTACAGTCCATTGTCCTGCCAAACCTTCACCGACTACCGTCTTATATTCACCTACTTATCAAGGCCCCTACTTGCGACAAATCCCGAGGATCGAAACTTCTAAACCCCTGAGAACTACTTACTTAACATCGTCTTCTCGTTCCTTACGACCGTTGGAATCTATATACAATTATTCAAGAGAATGCGATATACATCCTTAGCAACAACACTGTTTGCATTGTTCATGACGTCATTTGTGATGACTCTTGTGCTCTGAGCATAATGCTAGCATACCGTTATTTTCTCGTTCATATCTCTGAACCATACTTTTCTTTTCAGACCATTGACCACTTCATCAAAAACAGTTAAATTTTTAGATACTTGATAAGACGAAAAGTGTTACGGTTTTAAGGGGTCATTTAAGCCCTAAATCGTATTTATTTGATCAAATATTGCCCTAAATCGTTCCATTTGTCATTTTAGGTACTTTTGAGAAGAATTCTGGAAAACATGCATATTTGGACGTTTTTGGAGCATAATAGTGAAGAAAACGACAAAGTCTCAAATTATGCTGGGAACAGTACCTGACGGCGTCAGACACCGTAAGGTGACGCCGTCACTTGAAGACAAAAGAGGTGGATTTATGTTTGTACTTGACGCTCCAGAGAACTTTTGAGGAAGTTACACCTGACGGCGTCAGGTGTATTTGGAAGTAGGCCGTCTGGCCTTAGGTTTACAAGAGACGTCCCAGAAGACTTTTGAAGGTGACGGCGTCAGGATTCAACCTGACGGCGTCAGATGATATAGAGTGACGACGTCAGAAAGAAGGCTTGCACGAGAAGAAACCAAAGTGGAACCATCACAAGTTAAACAAGACAATCACAACTTGCGCGCGGAGTAGCTGTTACCATTTCGGCCATAAAATCTTCATACGAACTCGGATTTGGGTGATTCAAAAGCCCACGCGAAGAGGACGAAAAAATCTTCGATTTGGTGAAAACGAAGAGCTGACGCCGTGTTAGAACCTAAGTTTTCAACGTTTAAGTCAAGTCTCGGTTATTTCATCATTTGTAATAGGTTGCTAGTTTATTTAAGTTATTTAAGAGAGTCATGTAAACATGATAAGAGTCCAAACGTGTCCAATGGGCTCCTAGCCCATTCGTCTAGTAAAGAAAAGAGAGAGGGTGTGTTGCCCTAGCTCCTCTCCTATAAATAGGACCTCATGTATCCATTCTCTCTTGTTGGTTATTTCATTAACATAGTGAAACTCTTGCACTTTTATTCTTCATATTTGATCTAATCAACCAAACTCTATTTCTCATCTCATTTCTATCAAATCTGTACTTGTGTTTACAATATGGTGACCTAACAAGTGGTATCAATTGCCAAATAGAGGGTGTAATTTTTGTTTTTGTTCTTAACGACCCAAAAACCATTTTTTTATTCGATATTTTTGTAAAAAGCTTACTACTTTCTTGTTTGTTTCGTGTTTTTATCACATCTTTTACATCAAAACTTGTGTTACAAACTCAAACAACCAAAAAAGTTTCAAATTTTTTACAAAAATTTTGATTCGTACACTTTGTACCATTTTTCGAAATTTTTCAAATTTTTGAAAAGTGGTTCAAGTTTGCAACTTTCTTTAAGATTTCATCATTTTAAAGCCAGTTGTACAAGAATCTTGGAATAAAAACGTGTTTTTGGATTGCTTTTATCAAAAACAAAAAAACTGTCAAAACTTGTACTTTTTCGAGAAAGTTAAACCCTAACTTTCGAGATCTTTTGTGACTGCTCCTTAAGTGTTTTCGGTGGTTACTCAGTGCTTTTCTCTCTTGTATAAGAAAGAAAACACTTCGACTTGTTGGATATTTTCGATATTGTATAATCTCGAAAATCTGTGGAATTTTTTTCGAAAATTTTGAATTTTCGAGATCTTTTCTGGCTTATCGAAATCTTTTGATTTTCGAGATCCTTGGAAAACTTTCGAAATCCTTTCATAATTTTCGAGAAATTTACTAATTCCTGCTACAGTAAAATTTCTCGAAACTTTGTTAAAATTTTCTCGATAAATTTTTTTTTGAGAAATTTTGAACTTTTTTCGAAATCTTTTGAATTTTTTCGAGATCTTTGGTACTTTGACTGTTTTTCGAGATATTCAACATTTTAAGCTTTGGAAACATACTTGGGATAGTTTTCGAGAATTGGCATAACACTTATACCTTCTACAAGATCCATTTTCACACAAGTATTTCATCATGTCTTAACTACCGTACTCAGACTCTCCTTACACTCCACGTCACAGTACCGACCCTCGTCATGTACTACACTTTGCTGATCTCATACTGAAATCCATTCTTCAAGGACCATATCAAATGAAATTCATTGCTGACTCAACAGGCTTCATTGAACTACAAACCAAAGACACTTTGAATAGCCATGACAAAGACCAACATGCTGCTGACTACCAAGCAAGTTGGTACATCACTCTAGGTCTTCCAAATTCCATCTACTCTAACTTGGATTTTGAAGCTTGTGCTCATGAAATGTGGAAACATCTTGAAATCATGCATCAGCCACACAATGACCTACGAATGAATCAGCTTCTACAGTCTTGTCTCCAGAAGAAGTTCATGAAAAGTATCCTCCCTGCTCCACAAATCACTCTTCAGAGCTATCTGGAATCGCAACCAACAAATTTGGTTAAGCTTGAAGCTGATACTACTCACGTGGAAACAACATCTGGAAGATCAAAAGGAATGTCTAACATTTCCTCTCCAGGTAATTGATTCCTGTCCAATCTATGACATTGATGCTCTGTATCAAGCGTATGTTTCTTATCCATGCCTGATACATGACAGTGGTTCTCCGTCTAACTCTATCTCAGACATTGCACAAGCTGTTCAATCTGATTCTATGTTATCTACTCATATAACTGATCAAATGTCCACAGTGGTGTTATTTGATGATAATCCAATAAACCCAGTTGTTACATTTGATGAAACAATTATATCCACTGCTCAAGATAACAATGATCAACTTGAACAACATGAGCTTTTGTCTGATTCAGATGCAGAATGGAGAATGTTACTTATGACCAGCCAAAATCAAAATATTCAGTGTCAAGCACTGAATGCAAAGTTGAGAGACAAAAACGTTGCATTAACAAGAGAACTTGAGCATTGTAAAACACAACTCAATTTTTTCAAAGCAAAAGCAGATAAGGAAACATGCTTAGAGACAACACTTCAGAAAAACACCAAGTTACAAAACAAACTAAGCATGTTAACTGATTCTACTTTCTTTCAGTACTATAAATATTTCACAACTGAGATCCAAACATTGGAATATGCTGTTGAAAAGAATTCTGAACTCACTGTTGCCAACTTTCTTTCTCCTGTTGCGAAAGAAGAAGGGAAATGTTACAAACTCAATTTACTCCAAGTCTTCAACGTTTGCATTCATATGCTAAAAGATGGGAACATGAACTTAACAAGGAAGTCAAAACCATCATTAATGTGTTTCAAGAAACTGAACAAGCGATTTTAAATCAAAAACGTCAAAATCAATGTTTACAAAAAGAAGCTGATCGTCTCTTGGAACATGGTCTTAGTGCTGATATAACTTCTGTGATTATGAATTCTCTTTATGAATCTGGTACTTCGATGCTTGTTGATGATCACTGTGATGATGTTGAGTTGTTGTCTAAACAAATTGAGACATTAAAAGATGAAAACGTTAATCTCCGAAAACACAATGATGATGTGCAAAACAAACTTTCAAATGAGATTTCTCAACTCAACAAAAAGCTTGAATGGTGTCAAAACCAAAGTCTTGATTTCGAACTGGAATTACAAAGTCTCAAAACTTCTACAATTTTTCAAAACGAAAACGAGGAACTTAAAAGTAAAATCTCGAGATATGAAAAGGAAATTACAGAATTGCAAGAAGTTACAGATTTTTGGCAAAAGAGTCGTGATGAATATTTTTATTCTAACCGAAAACTCGACAGTGAAATTCAAGATAAAATGCACATTATCATTGAGTTGAAAGAGAAAATACGTAAGCTTGAAAAAGGAAAATCTGTCAACACTAATGTAATTGCTCCAGGAATGTACTCTTTAGACATAACAAACGTAGCACAACACACTAAGAAGTCTAATTTGGATCCTTCCACTTCTACAGGAATAGTTGCCACTCATAGCGTTAGCAGATCCAAGCATAAACGAATGAAAAGGAAGAATAGGATTTTGCAACGTAGAAGAGAGACACTAGAAGCCTCTGAAGTAGAAGAACACCCTAGGACTTTGAATAAGACTCATCCTGCACTAGATTTAGATAATGATTTTTGATTAGAGCAGAATAAGCGGTGAAGCTTTTAACCACGGATCGTTGTCCCAACGAGGGTTGAACTGATCTCGTCACTCAAGATCGTGAGATATGTGAGATGAATAAGGTTTGAAAGATGATTTTGTTTGTTTATACTACAACGACAAATTAAAATGCAATTAAGGTAAAGAAAAGCGATAAAGTGACATGAAATAAGTAAACAAGTAAAGCTGCACGTAATAAAGCGAATAAAGAAAGCGGTAACTAAAGTGCGATAAGAAATGAGAACGGTAAATGAATTTAAAAGACAATGTGTTTGCAAAGCGATGCGAGTAAGTTTATTAAGTTTGAGCTAAAGGTTTGTGACGAGTTATTTTCCTTTCTCGAGATTAGTTGTCAATTAATCCTTTGAAGAGATAAAAACTCTAAACGAGTGAATTAATCGTTCAAAGGTTTTTGTCTTTGAATAATTAAATCACACGTCTAATTAATCTCTCGATTATTAATCACAAACGTTTAACACTCTCATTTAACTCACAACCCGAGCCACTAAGCAAACACATTTAAAAACTACTCACGACTCATTTAAAATAAAGTAAAGCGATAAAATAATTAAAAGACTTGTAAACAGTAAACGTAATTAAAGTTTAAAACTAAAAACGAAAAGACATAAGACTTAAATAAGAAAACGTAACTAAAAAGATTTTAAGAAAATTCGACAGCATAACGTTTAGATTTAAGAAAAATAAAACCTCACTCGGTNAAAAGATTTTAAAGAAAATTCGACAGCATAACGTTCAGAATTAAGAAAAGTAAAGACCTCACTCGATAACCGATGAGGTGAATAAAAGCCTAGCTCGGCTTGAAAAAGAAAATGAAACTAGAAAGGAACTTGAAACAAACCATACTCGCAAAACATGGCTGCCCAAACTCGCAACCTTTTGAAACCCATACTCGCAAGATTACACAAACCATACTCGCTAAATCAAAGCTTACTCGCAAGTTTTCTTTATTTGATACTCGCAAAAGGAAATTCATACTCGCAAGATTAGCCAAGATCATACTCGCAACTTTAATAAAACTCATACTCGCTAAAAGTGAAAACAACCATACTCGCAGAAACCAAATAACCATACTCGCAGAAACCTATTTGATACTCGCTAGATTAGTCACCATACTCGCAAATCCCTAATCTAATCCTCCATACTCGCAAAATTTTAAAGAAAAACGTACTGAGCTTATTTTTTTTTGTGAAACAAAACAATGAAAACTAAAGAAAACTTATAAAAACTTTTGTTTAAATCTAGTTTAAATGACAACTAAAATTATATAAAAGCTAACGACTCAAAACTAAATTCTAACCCATATCTTTTTCTTTTATTCGAATAAAAACACATGCAAAGGTGACGAAAACTATAAAAGCTTTGATAAAAGATTAATATGACACGCAAATAAGCTCAAGAAGATGTGAAGATTTAGAAGAAAGATTAAAAATAAGCTAAAGACAAGTATTTAAGACATGAAAATAAGCTCAAGTATTCAAAAGAGTTCCGAAAAACACTCAAACATTTGGTCCCCAATTTCTCATAGGTCCATTTTGGTTAAGCAAGCCATTAACTTGACTTAAGTGTGAAAATAGAGCATAAGGATTCCATGACATGTAATTTGGAGTTTGGTAATGTCCAGGAGTGTTTTGGTTCCAAACATGTTGGTAGTTTGGTCGTGGGTTGTAGTTGCTTTTTGGAAAGGGGCGTTTGGGAAAAGGTGTCTTAGGTTTTGGTTGAGTGGTTTTAGTTCTAAATTCATTTTTATCAAGTCCTACTCCAGTTTTAACAGCA
>LBNU01019629.1:2444-19865 GCA_014162995.1 Artemisia annua
GTAATATTAGTTGAAAATGACTTTGGTTTAATCAATAAATTTTGATCGCATGGTTCTTAATTTTTTATACCCGATGAACAGTTTCTTGTGTTATTTTATTTATTGAGTTATTATATGATTTTAAGTGTGATTTGTTTTCTTCAGTTTCATCGTATAGCTTTAAACATTTTTCCAGTGATTTTAAGTCGAGTAACTTTAAAGATGTATAGAACAATACCAATTACCAATACTGAATTACACTGTACAATAAATATAAAGGGCCAAAGCCTTATATTTTGATATAACATTTTAGTTTCCTTGAAAAAAAGTTTTAATACATTTTAAGGTTGTATCTAAAAGGAATAACAGAGTTTATTAGTATCATTAACAAACTCTACACCGTCCAAAGCAGCCGTTAAAGTTAGGTTTATTATATATAGGTAAGCCCGGCCCAAAGAACAGCAGCCGGAAAGGAAAGTCTACAAAATAACTCCCGAGATCTAGTGATATCTTCAATAAAAAAAATATACAGATAAAAAAGCATATGAATTACGAATAAAACAAGCCTAATATTGATATGCTTTTAACATACACACGGTTTTGTAAAAATGTTGAAGTTTAATATATAATTTTGAGGAAAAAAAAAAAAAAAAAAAAAAAAACCCGATAACTACCATGTACTTTAGCTATTTAAGATTTTTTTTTAAACTAACAAACTTTAATTATCACAATTTTCTAATAAAAAAAATAAACCATTGAAAAGTCAATGAAATTGCGAACAAAATGAATCAAATGTTACAATACTTACAATTTCATATGATTTTAGAAAAATGTTGAATTTCAATATATGCCTTTTAAAAAGAAGAAAAAATAACTGTTACGCCAAAGAAACAGTAAAACAAAAAACTTTAAAAAGAATTATAAAAGCATAATTTTGCTCCCAAAAATTACATACATTGTACATTGACAACAAACAGACCCCGCCACAACTTCTATCTACTCCTTAAAACATATATCGAGTAGAGTATGTTGATGATGTGAAGACGTAATAAGATGCGTTACACCATTCATAAGAATTTTGCAAAAGGTATCGCATGAGGGATATTATCAGTACACGTTAGATTGATGAGGTTCATCGTCGTTTAGCATTATTCTCTCTTTGTCGTCATATTATCACAATCTTCATGATGAGGTACCTGATCGGCGGTGATTGTCAATTGACATTGTTATGTCACTAACCTGTCAGGAATAATGACGGATTATTAACGAAACTTCATCCGTCGCTAATCTAGTATTTTTGTGATAGAATACTGACGGAATCTTCCATCCGTCATTAGTCAGTTAGAAATCCGTCAGTACACAGTGACATATTTCTCACCGGGTCATTAGTCAGTTAGAAATCCGTCAATATACAGTGACAGATTACTCACCAGATTTTAGTGCGCCCCCAGTAATCCGTCATAAATCTGTCAGTATTCCATTAGCAACATTTTCTACCAGTAATCCATCAGTAATTACCGACAATTTGTTTCCGTCAATGTTGCCCTGTTTTCTGGTAGTGATGTTTGTTTTATTATGTGATACAAGAAGGCCATGCCGTAACTAAATACATGTTCGTACATGAGATGATCACTAGGTCGTAAAGCTAAATGAAAGACTTAGGAATCATGCAGTCGTGAGTCGTGACTCACAATTAACTGTTTATGATTGTTATGAACACGCATTCAGTTCACTTTTCAATCATACAAAATCGTGAGGGTATTATTACGCATATAATATTGTGATAAACATTTATAGTTAAACTTGGTTATTTAATTGACATAAAGAAAAGGTGCATACGTTTAAATTTTGTGAAAGAACTTGACTTTCGTTTTTGTTTAGAAATGCCAAAACTAACTTACAAAGTTCTGTAAACTCGTTTAGAACAGATAACTTCTAAAATTTAATATTTTTTAATGTATTTTTAAATATGTTGACGGGTTAAAATCGGGTTGAGAATTTCAACCCAGACCGAACATATTTACAAAATAGGTTAATCGTGTCGACCTATTTAAAACTCAAAATAGTTTAGGTTGTTTAGCCTCAAACCTAACCTGTTTATATTCGTGTCATTCTCGAGTCGTATTTCGTGTCGTGTCAAATATTGTCAACCCTAATTGGCATGATATATACCAAAACTAAATCAGGTGCAGCAAAGTAAAATGTGGAATTGTAAATCCTCTCGTTTTCATAAAGGATTTAGTACATTCATTGTGATCGTCAATCAAGAATCTATCATGTGTTGATCCATGTATTTATGTATGTTAATTATTTTGTTAAGTACAAAATTAGCTGGCAAACGATGTAGTGTATACTTTTTAATTTTAGAGTAATATTAGTTAAAAATGACTTTGTTTTAATAAAAAAAAAATTAATCTCATGGTCCTTAATTTCTTATACCCAATGGACAAAAAACTGAAGGAGCGTAGTGCATACGTTGTGGGCATGTCAAACTAGCTAGTGAGATTTATTTATTGAGTAATTCTTGTACAAATAAATTACTATTGAGGTGATGTTCGTGAGATTTATTTATTTGACTAACATTGCAAACCTGAAAACACTAACAGTGTAAAATACTATAAGTCTATAAAGGACTAAAGTAAAAAAATAAAACTTAGAGGGTCAAAATTGAAAAAATACTTTGAGAAACCTATCATCTTCTTCCAAGAAAAAAAATAAATAAAATAAATAAAATAATAATAATAACTAACTTACACACATTCAAAAACCCAAAAGCACAACATAAAACCCTATACGAAAATCAAAAAAATAAGAAGAATCCTTTAACAAGCGTCGTGCCCACGGCTCTGACCCTATAAATGAGCACCGGTACGGTGGCTCGCGCCATAGAGGTATTTTTGGGTATAATTTGCACCATAGCATATGCTCTCGGCATTTAAAAAACTACTAGTATTGTACAGTTACAAATCACATTTGCTATGAGTTTATTGCACCTAGTAATTTCTCTCTTTGATTGAACTCAAGGCACAATACGATAATGTAACTACAATAATCTGTAGAAACTTTCAAAAAAAGTACTGGTAAAAAATTAAAAGTTCTCACAGAACAAAGTATAAAAAATTATGAATGTCTAACTCATTATCTAACCAAATGTACACAGCACTCCAACTGAAATACAGTAAAGAACTATAGATTTAGTGATCGATTTGATCAAGAGTTAAATTAATTGAATGTTAAGTCTTCTTAGCCACACAGAATGAAGAATCATGTGAAATACATCAAACTGTTTTGCTGGATAGTTAACCATGAAATGTCTTTGTACTTCTATGACCCGTTTCTGCATTTCCAAATACTTCGAAAAAGGTATATCTTGCAATATTCTTTTGAGATCCGGAATCTTATCTACGGGTACTTGGACAGAAAACTGACTCCAATCCAACACATCACTATAGGGTAAAACATAATTACTCTTGATCATAACTGGAACACATCCCACATAGATTGCTTCTGGAGCCCTGGCACTCGCAACTTCATATCCACTAGGACATAGACAATACTTACTTTGAGTTAATAATTCAGTATAGTTCATACCTTTGGGAAGATAATCGTAAACTTGTATATCATTATCTTCTTTGTTTCCCCAAGATTCAAATAACTTTTTCCGTACATAGCCATGGTTTCCACCTGCAAAGAATGCAAGGATTGAACGATTGTAAGGTGATTGTCCACCACTTACAATTGGGATACCATTGTATGGCGCGTTAATCTCTGTCATTGACACATCCCTATTTGGAACGAAACCTTCTGAGGTGTTGGCGTTGCAAAGCACTCTTATGACATTCTTAAAGACTTTACTGTTTCGCTGCGAGGCATGTGGGCCCTGTAGCACATATGCATAAAAATTGTACCATTTAGTAAAAGGTTCAACATTAGCTAGAGATCTAACAAATAAATTGCTTATACTAATAGTCAAATATGTATTTCGATACATATATGGATGTTTTTATCTACATTTGAAGAATTTATATGTACGTACCCAATCATGACAAGACACATAGAAATGATCGGCACCATTGCTACGGTTCCAATAAGGGTACTTTTGTGCAATGACACCAATATAGTCTTCAAATATGTCTTGTATACGCCCTCGAAAAGTAATGATTTCTGAAGGACGGAATAGGTAATGAACAATCTCGGCTACACTTAAGGGAATAAGAAACGCATGTGCTTCATCTGGATGGTTAGCCGAAACAAAGTATCCTTTCTTTTCCATCTCCTCGATGAATAGACCCTCAGAGCTATATATACTTTTCATCGGTCCTATATGTGCTAACGGGATCTCTCCTTCCTTATATGTCCATATCTTAAACGTCTTCATCATCTCGGTATGACTCCTGCCGAATCAACCGAAATCTAAAAGTTAGAAACTTAATGTCCAAATCTTGTATATCTTCATCATCTCAGTATACACGTCATTAACAATGTTGTAAAATTATCTTTGTTAATGTAATAATAAATATTTAAACTCAATGTTAACTAAAACAGGAACTTATTAGAGTGTATAAGCAAGAAACTAAACAATATTATCTAACTAAAGATGAAATTCAACGAAAAAACTTAATAGAAAACCTAAAATCGTACAACAAACAACAATCGTTTGCAAATAAACAAACAAACTAACAGTAAGACAATAAATAGTTAGGAAACTTGTATAACTCGAACCCTTAACTGGAAAAAGGCAGCCGAATTCCTATATGTGGCTCCTTCGGAGATGAAACCTTCACTATTTTGAGTAGATGCAAAACTTTTGTCGACAATGGCTTGCTGAATTCTGCCTCGCGATTTTGCTAGCTGGTCTTCAATCCTTCGAAATCTAACATCATACTTCTAATGAACAAAATAAAAGACGAGTTAGAAATTGGTAACGTGACTTCATATACAAAAGGTAAAAGGTTGAATTTGTTAACGCAAAAAAGCATATATTGTCACTGATAGATAAAGACATTGAAGGGTATAGTATAAAATACTTTGATCATCACGGGTGTATCTGCATGTTGCAAAAATCTGGAAGTCGATCTTGATTGCGACTTAGAGACGGTAGAGAAAAGATTCGAAGTTTGGTTTATAGGAGATAAATAAACTATGAGAAGAAGAAAAGCAAGTAGGGTTATTGTGATGGTGAGTTTGGTTGCAGCTGCCATATTTGGCTTCTCCTATTGTTTATGCATGTGTATACACACATACAAAAAGAGACACCCAAAGATATATTATCAGACAAATGAACAGAAGATGAGAAGATATGCACGTCAGCTTTTAATTGGTCATCTCTGATCAAGGCATAAAAGAATGAAACAAAGATATAGATGTAAGAATTTAACCACGTTTGAGAGGCCAACCAACCAATATCTATACCAACTCTACTAATTATATCACAATCACCAATCAAATTACAACCCTAAAGTCATAGTTTTAATTAAAGAATTCTAAAACTTACCATAATATTAATATGGTAGATTTCAGATTTCTTTAATATTTTTAACTATGATATCTTTGACGTTAATTAGGAAATTATATTAGTTGATTACGGATTATTACGATAATCACTCTTAACTGATGTTGTATCAGGCTAGTAGTCTCATTAGTTAGACTTGTAATCACATATGTAGTCTCAATCGCCCTCCTCATATGAGTATATCTAGACATAAGCCTTGTTTGTCACGTTATGATCGACATGCATTGTATGAACATGTGGCCAATATGTAATAAGTCCTATTGTCCTAAATATATCACTCCGTATATCATCATTTGATAAGACAATGCGTTAGAATGATATTTTTGGAATATATATCATTTTTCAATTAATATGATATGAGTGATTAATTAAAAAAAAAATTGATATTTATCGAGATCAATAAGGATCAATTAGAAATGTTTAACGTGAAAAATTGCGAAATAAACGTAAGAAACACATTTAGTCGCGTTGATTCATTGTCTTTATGAATATCCTTTTTAATAAGTGATTCAAAATAACAATTTTAATTTACGTTATCTAATTTGTAAGAAAACTAACATTTATATGACAATTTTGCAAATAATATGAATCAGATGTTACATTTTCGAAACTTTAGATCACGAAAATTTGTTTCAAATTAACTAAAGAAACATTTTTTTTAAAATAAAAGTCATAAAAAACATAGATTAAAATTCTAAATTGTTATATTCTCAATATCTCATCGCAATTACATTCTATGATCCACGTACATCCTATGTACATGTGGCCTATATGTAATAACTTCAAAATATATTACTCCGTATATTATCATTTAATAGGAGAACGTGTTAGAATGATATTTTTGGAATACATGTCATTTTCCAATATAATATGAGCTATTAATAAAATATAATATTCATCAAGATTGAGCATGAAATCTCTCGTTTCAATTCTTGATTCATTCGATGGTAGCCGTTTAACAAGCTAGTGGTATTATCCAATGTGGATACATATGGACCAGATCGAGTACGTTTCGGGAATTAATATTAACTTAAACTTCACTCTACTTGCACATTACACATTTAAGCACACCAAATTCCAACGGAGGCTTTTTCTAATATTGAACTTGTAAAATTCAAGTTGATAATCACATATATTTCAAGTAAAAGTAAGTTCGTACTCGTGAAAGATATATATTGAAACCAAGGTTTCTTTTTGTTTTGGAATAAGTTTGAAACATTTTAACGTTAGCATACATACTCATAAAATTGGCTTTACACATATCACTTAGGTAACGGTAATTCCGAAAATAGTCTCTTTACCCTTGGTTAAAAGTGTGCTTTCTCATATCACGGGGTAGGATTGAGTATTATTGTTGTTGCACGTAAGTAATTGTTATCGAGCTCGTGTATAGTTATGGTTGACGTATTTAATCCTTCTGAGGGGAGCCATCGGAAGGACGTACGTCTAAAGCAGAGCTATCTTCCAAAAGGTTACTCCAAGCAAAGTACATAGGTGGCCTCCTTTGTCCGTCAAAATGGTTCTCCACATAGTATATGTCTAACGGATGTTAGCTTAGTTCCAGAGATACTGACGAGTATTATATTAGAGGTAACCCCTACTATCCGCTAGACGATAAGCCATTCCAAAATAAAACAACGATACCGTACAAACAGTACCTTTAAACAATAGCCGCTGAGATCACTGCATAGTAACGACAACGCAAGCCCCAAAAGGAAAGGCTTGTGGTCATGAGCGATTCACCTGCTGCACGTAACGACAATCGTACTTCCATTATATTTGTGTTGTGGAGCATCAATCAGGTAGTATAAATATAGACCTCCACCCTAGTGGATGGAGGACACACACTCTACTCCTCACTTCCTTTCTCTCAATAGTTTCTCTTATTAGAACTTATACCAAGCGTATACTTATTCTTACATTAGAGCTTGATCTCGGACTAAACACGCGGGGCGAGCTAATGGTATTTTGTCGTGTTTCTGCTACGGAGCATAGGAGTCTACCTTCGTAGGTCTGGAGCTTCAGAAGTTACAACAAGGTTCCACCTACTAAGCACGGAGTCCAACCTTGATCTGCGAGGGTCCGGATCTCCAGCCTTCATGGAAGGAATTTGTCAAACAATTGCGCCATTCGTGGGAGCCGCTATTTCACTCAATCGATTTGCGTAAACGGTTAAGTTTGTGATTGGTCTTCATCCGGAAGACGGTTTGGTCCCGAAGACCGAGGGACAACCTGATGCATGCATTCCTCTGGAAGAGCCATGGATCATCACCGGTCTCGTTCGGGAGAAACTTTCCTCGATACACATAAAAGAAGACGAGGAAGTTTTCAAGATGATGATAAAAGAGCTTGACCAGTGGTAGAAGGCCAAGGATACCTCTTTTAAGGCTTTCATATGGAAGAACAGAGGACAAGGAACATGAAGTATTCAGACAAGGGGTTTTCCAGAACATATTTGGCAGTCGGTCCTTCGATGAAGCTTCCATTGTTGGGTCGCAGACTCGTAGGTTTGGGTCTTGATAGCCAATCGCCCTCTGATAGAACTTTCGAAATAACCTTATGATACAGAGGTATGTAACCATTTATCCGGTATACACTTGTTCCATTTTACATATCAGTTGCAAATCCTTGTAAGGGCTTGAATATTACACTTTCATGTACTCTTAAACTACCGTGTAAAGTTAGATAGCACATAAGTAGATATGTTGGTAGCCCAACTATTAATCTCATATTAGGCTCTTGTAGAAGGTGCATATTTTCATATCCAGAGAATATATTTAGGACACATATCTGAAACACATATTGCACATGAGAAAGTACTATGTTAGGCTTTCTAGGAGCGGGTATAGTTTACACAAGTTGGCAAGATTGTTGAGTCAAATCTGACCTAATTATCCCTCACAAGTATTTGAAACATTAAATTAGCCAAAGTTCATGATAACTAATCACATCAGAGATCCAACTCTTTCTTTGATAGAGTCAACAAGAAAACCAAAGAGCAAAGTTTACCTTTGACTGATTGATCAACACAGCTGAACATCATCAGCTATCCAAAAGACTCATAGGTGAAACACCTGTAGAGTGAATCTCAGAGTAGTCAAGAGTAACAGACCACTGAATGGAAGAACAGCGGTCTAAAGGGGCTCACTGAGTGTTCATGAGGATAAACACCTCAAATATGTTGTGTAACTTCTCAGCTACAACAGTCGTACTTTGCAAAGACAAATTCTAGAACTGATTGAAAACTTTGTAACCTAACAACGGAGTCAGCTAAAAACAAAGGGTAAAGGAGTAACAAAAACCCCTAAGATGGACTGACAAATGCTCTTAGGTCTCTGATAATGATGTATCATCTTAAGCCATGCAGATGAACCAGTTGCATTTATCAGATACACTCAGAGTATTTCTTCAACATACTTGTAAAGTGTATCCTTGGAGCTGGCTGAAGTACTCAGCCATGCTTAGGCGGGAGTGATTTGAGCTAAAGCAAAAGCAAGAAAACCCTTGGGAAGATAAGAACTCATCGAGAGCAAGAAAAGCAACTTGCATGTACCAGAAATGTCAACACAGTAACACAACCATAGCCACACAAAGTGCACGTGTATCTTACTTCCAGTTTGCTTCTAGTTTAGTTATTACTATTCTTATAACTACTAACAGCGTATCTCCATTTGTCTATAAAAGGGAGGTTACTAGTAATGATAGGTAACATATTCCACCTCTAGAACACACTTCCTCTTCTAAGTGGGGTATTCCTTTTCATAACTTGAAGAGAATCATTTGTCATTACTAAAGATATTATTCTACAACTATCTCTCGTGAAAGCCTTCACCTTCAACCTAAAAGTGAGATTGTTACAACCGTAATGTACAAATGGGTATTATTAGTTGATCATGGTCAAAATTGTGTAACCATGTACATATCTATAATAAGCATAAGTTATTTTCATTTGCTCAAGCTTTTGTTTATACAATTCATGGTGTTGCACAAATATATCGGACCAGATGTCACTTAGTTGATTTAAAGAACCTCTTTACCAATCACATGGCTTGATTTATACAATAAGCTTGTATTATGATATTACAAATTAAGGATGAAGACCTAGTACATGGTACCAATGCACATAGTTCCTGCCTGAATGCTTCTCAACTCTATTGTACCTAGGTTATGCATGCAACGCATATAAGTAAGCCATGCACAAGATACAGATTAGTTTCGTTGCATATATATAAGCCCCAAAGGCAATACACCAAAAGCAACACCCTCAGGTCATTGACATGTGAATGTCTTATTCCACTCTCCGAAAGAGAAAACCTATAACTACTCGTAGGAGTTTTAGCACTCAAACATTAGCACCTTAACTGTGAGATATTTCATAATCGCATGTGTCGGATCCAGATAAGTTATAATTTCGTACTCCCCAGCGAACTCCGATCCTTAGCTACACGGCTTAATCCCAAGTATAGTTTTGATACACAACTTATTGCTCCATCTCACGAGCATCCTTGGTAATACGCTCGTCCGAAACAACATTAGCAGACTTATCCTTCGGATGGAAGAAATGAAAATTGCGTGTTTTCTTCTTTATAATAGTTCTTCTACAATCAAAGGCACCGGAACCTTCCAGAATAGGAGATAGATTATTTTTGCTTTTTTTGGATTGAGACTTCCGACTATGCCCTGGCCAAGAACTATTGTCCTCATGTCATAAATGGTAGGACGAAAGGTGGATCTGGAACACCCCTATTCCATTCCATGGTGGGTGGATGACCATCATGCATACCGTATATAAAATAACATTTTCGTCGACCATGAATTATCCATTGGGTTTCGATGCTAAGTCATCAATACTTTAACATCATGTTTCAACAATCGCACCTCCGACACATATCAACGAAGTTGTGACTAATTTTGGGAATTAATTAGTGAAACTCTATGAATCACCTATTTCCCTCTTATTTAAAAAATATTCTATCTATGATCCCACATCCAAAACATGTTTTTAATTACGATCCTCATAAGTTTTGATAAGTAGAGCGGTAGAATAGATCCATCAGAATAATATGGTGGACCCGGAAAGGATAAACTATACGGATCTCCGGATAATATTGCCAATTTGATTTTTGGAAATTCTTTAAACCCACCGGCCTTGATTTGCTTGCCGACCTTACATTTTGAGGTACTGAAACCACCCCCAAGAGGAGATAGAGGCTTTTTGCTTCTCTTTGGCCTGGAAAGTCCAAATAGGCTCGGATTAGGCATCGTCACAACAACATCTCCGGCGGCAGGTTCAGGAGAAGGTCTCCTGTCTGGATCTGAAGTAGTAGTGAATGTCGAAGGAGTAGTGAATGGTAGTGTCTTCTTTTGATAGGATTCTAATCGAACTTTGTTCCCATCTCACTCTGGTATTTGGAAATTTTGTAAATGCCCATCTCTGAAAATGAAAGAATAATCAGAGCCATATAACATCTAAGAACAATTAGCTACGGTCTAAGCGTCGAGTGTGAATCGTTTGAACTTTGTTCACTTTTTTATCAATTAACCTCCGTTCCACACATCATGATAACTCCATCCTTTGAGTTATGATCTTCATCTAGCAAATAGTAAAAATTACAACGGATACTATCTTAGGGTATCATGGTTCACAACTCCGAACCTCAAAGCTCCTTTACTTCAGCGATAAATTTCTAATTCTGATAGTGATCTTTAATGCATTATTTGCACTGAAACTTATACCAAGCTGAAGCGTGGTTTTGCAACCTTGCAAAAAGTTTTACTTCTCAAGGGATCTTGAGAAGCTTACCATCCCCACCAGGCAGTATACCTGACCGATGTAGTATAGTGAGTGGCAAGTACCGGGGGATTGATCGTTCTCTAGGGGAATAGTGTCGTTAGGATTGAAAACTACGTGAACTAGGTATAAAGGTGAGGGATGATTCTTTTTGTATTTTTTATATTTTTATGAAAGCAAAGTAAATATCTCGGGTATTGGAAGAGTGGGCGGAATTAGTTGCTAGTCAACTAACCCAATTAACTACTTATGCAAATAAAATAAAATAACAAGAAAAGTAAATTGGTGAAACTTCTTATGATGAGAAAATGTGTTTACTTTGATTTCCTTACTCCCTAGCTATCTCTTATTGATTAATTGGTTTGTTATAATTGTTTGGATGAAGGGTTGTTTTCCTTAATACTAGTCGTGGGGGTGTGTACGAATTTCCCCAACTCTATAAGCTTATATCTCTTCCTATGACGACACCCAGTATCTTATCATGGCCTCCCCAATAGTCACTTATGCATTAAAAACAACCAATAACTCCGGTGTACACAACCAAGAAACGTTTCTTAAGACGTTCAAGCACATTACCATATAGGAAGTTGGCCAGTTTTCTTAAGTCTAACGCAAAATCAATCACCCAATACAATCAAACAAACCAACAATCAATAATTAATAGCTAGGTTTCATTAGATCTAAGCAAACACTAAAAAACCTAAGCTAGCATGTTAAAAGAAAGATAAGAATAAAAGATAATCAAACAACACATAGACATATTAAATGATTAAAAGGTAGACTTATCTTCAATTAAACATGGGTGAAAGAAGGGTTTGAAACCCTTACAAAAGCTATAAAATTCAGCTAGGGTTTGTTGCACAAAAGTTCCACACAATGAATAAAAATCCAAAACTATATATAGAGAATACAAGCTGATGGCGTCAGGTTATAAGTCCTGACGCCGTCAGAACGCCACGTTTAGGGTTTTCGGATGGCCTCCAAACACTTCTGACGCTGTCACCTTATATCTTCCTCTGGGCCGTCTCTCTTTGGCTTTACACGTGACGGCCGACTTCATCTAACACCTGACGCCGTCAGGTGTTAAATCACCAATTCTTCACTTGAGCGTCATGTATAAGTAAAAATCCATCTCTTGTGTCGTCAAGTGACGGCGTCACCTTGTGGTGTCTGACGCCGTCAGGTACAAATTCCAGCATGATTTCTTGACCTTGTCGTTTTCTTCACTTTTCACTCCAAAAACGTCCAAAATGCTCCATTTCCCAGAATTCTTGTCCAAAGTACCTAAAATGACAAAAGAAACGATTTGATACAATATTTGATCATAATATCACAATTTAGGGCTTAAATGACCTCCTAAAAGCGTAACAAATATTTCCTTATCACAAGCATATACTTATTCTTACACCGAAACTTGATTTCGGACTAAACACAAGTATTACATAGGTTGAGTACAAAACTAGCAAAAGATATGTCCCTATTTTTCATAAGAAAATACTAATTAAAAAAGTAAACCTTATTTAACCTTTTTGTTGACTTCAATTTATTAATGAAATTCCATTTCATGGAATTCATATCCAATGGCAAAGAAGATGCGTACGTTGTGGCCTTGTGGGAATGTCAAAAGAAATGCATTGTTTTTCTTAGAATATAATAATTTCCTTGATCCATGCAAGAATGAATAACAGACGGTCCTTATGGTTTATCAAAATCAAGACTCCGTACCTCTCAAGAGTCAAGTTTCATCAATGAATTATTTTTGAAATACGTATGTATGTATGTTGTTATAGGTATACTGTTAGCACCAAGAATCACTATTCAGGAGGTCGGGGATGCTCGAAATAAAGGTTAAACATGGTAAAATTAGATTAAAGAATTGGGGAAGGTGTGTGTGTTTTTCTAGAGAGAGAAAGGGAAAACCACACACACCTCCTTATTACAATGAACATCCACCTCTCCTAGTTGCCACTAGGAGAGTATTTATACTACAAGTCACATAAACTATGTCCTAATGACAGAACAAGTCCTTGTGCTTTGCTACTATTGCAATTTCCACATATAACATTATTTTCAAGGCTAACAATCTCTCCCCAAAGTAATGTTATATGGGAATTGCTTACAATGTTCCCTACAAGCACAATTAAGTAAAACACAATACAAAACATAAGTACAGCAGCTCCGAGAGTGGTCTTCAAGCACCATAGCTTCACTTATCCATCTGAGTCTTCTCAGCTGCCATCACTTTGACTTGTAGAGGAACAATGTGAGCGAATCTAATTAGGGATTAACATTGACCATTACAATACACTCTCCCCTAATTAGTGCTCTCCCCCAAACTGACAACATCTCTGATGAATGCCCTAACTCTGAAGAAGTCTTTTATGATAAACACATGCGAACCGTCTTTAGTCTTCAAACATGCAGCGGAATATGTAAAACGACTGTAGACTCGACCTTCTTCAAGATTTTCTGTTCGGGGGTACAACGTATCAACATCTTCATCTTCACCAAATGCATTCCAGCTATCTTATAATCAGCCCATAACGTACACATGTAATCAACAAAGGTAGAAACGGTTAAGCCTGGTCACATGGACCTTTAGTACTTCATAAAGTACATATTTAGTACACATTTCTCTCCCCTGATGATTGCGATCTCATCGAAATCAGCATACCAATGTGTATATGTAGTTGTAACCGGAAGCACCTTTAGCATAGACCATAATCAGCACGTGTGAAGATGTCGATAATCCCAATCTACTAACGATACCATTTGAAATTGTCTAACTCTTTATCAACCTCTGAATGAACAATGACGGCTATTTCCATTAACCTCATAAAGAAGAACTCAATATGACGAACTTGAGAATGAAGTAAGATTCCCCAGACTTGTGACTTAAGCTTGTGGTTCGTGTAGTGACTAAGAACGATGTTGAGAGTTCGTACACCAGCGAATCCCTAAGTACTCAATACTCTTCATCCAACCAACCAACAAGTATGAGACGTACAACACCTCTTGATTATCCACAACTACGTGTGACACTGAGCACTACAACGTAACTCCTTTAAGTGATAGTTAACTAGGTCTTCGTCCGTCCACCCCTTGACCTATGAAAACTAGATAAACCAAGTCTTCGTCACCATGAATGTAACCCCTAGGTTAACATATTTATGTGCCCAACAAGTCATCTTCGCGGAATGGAAGAAAGAAAGAAGATGAAATAAGTACGCATCCGTAAACTTCACTTCAAACCCAAATAAATAATAAAGAATTCTCCTTGTAGTCACAAACTTCTGATATTAGCCATCTTCATTGTATTTGATTCTTGATCAGGATCTTTTTAAGCAAAACGTGGTGTGATTTGAGGTGTGATATATTGGTATTTGTGTAATGAAACAAATAAATGAATCATGTTCTTGTATAAGGTGTACCAATAATATCAAGTATTGGGTGAGGTGATATTAGGGTTTAGGTTTAGGTAGTAAGGTTGTGATAAAATTTCGGCAGAGTTTCGTTTAGGTAAGTTCAAGTGAAGACCTTACTCGATGAACGATAAGGTTGAACCAGCCTAACTCGGCAAAACATACTCGATACGAAACATGAAACTCGTACTCGAAATAACATACTCGCAAGCCATACTCGCAGGCCATACTTGCAAGCCATACTCGCAACCATACTAGCAAGAAATCAGCCATACTCGCTAATCTCTATTCCATACTCGCAAGGAGAAAAAAATTCAGCTTACTCGCAAAGAACCTGAGCATACTCGCTAAGATCAAAACGATACTCGCTAAAGATTTAAACGATACTCGCAAGAAACCTTTGGCTCATATTCGCAAAGAAAACGAGTCAATACTCGCAAGAGAGTTGCATACTCGCAATAAAACTCCATACTCGCTAAACCTTATACTCGCAACTCATACTCGCTAGAATCAGCCAAAAGCTTCATACTCGCGAAACCCTAAAATTGATACTCGCAGAAGAACAGAAACCCACGAATCAGCCTATAAAACCCACGACAATCACCATAAAAACCCAATATCCATACCCACTAATCGTTAGCAGCCTAATCACAAGATTATGATGTAACCCTAGATATTTGTGGCGCTAAAACCACTCGACCAGCCACAAAAATAAGCAACGAGCCATCAAAACCCTAGACTAGCTACCCAAAACACCCAAAAACACCACGAATCGCCCCTGGTTAGCTCTGATACCACTTGTTAGCACCAAGAATCACTCTTCATGAGGTCGGGGATGCTCGAAATAAAGGTTAAACATGGTAAAATTAGATTAAAGAATTGGGGAAGGTGTGTGTGTTTTTCTAGAGAGAGAAAAGGAAAACCACACACACCTCCTTATTACAATGAACATCCAACCCTCCTAGATGGAACTAGGAGGTTATTTATAGGTGACTAAGTGCCATACTTTACATAGTTGACACATTTAGTCCCTTTACTTATTAACTAATGCAATTCCCGACTATAACATTATTTTCAAGGCTAACATATACATATCTATATCAACATGGAATCTCCCTCAAGTCAATGTGTTGCCCGATTAGTGATGATATGATACAAGCGAAACATTGGATGAACATTTGTTCATACAACAATTTATAGTCCATTGTAGCGAATTGGTGGAAAATTCTTACTACCACAAAACAGTGGATGGCTTAGATTCATGCAGTGGTTCGATTGCCATTCCAGATTTTCTGAAGACATGTTTTAATGGATGGTTCAAACTCTAAATTAGATTAATTTGCAATATAGAGATAAAGTTTGTTTCGGAAACAAGCCTCGGCCTCATGCTGGGTAACACATAGTGTGATAATGTTGAAACCCTTTCTTTCTCTTGGATAGTCCATAGGAGCAAAACGTTTAGATCCACTCGGATTACAAATCCAAAATATCTGCTTGTAACAACTGATTATTATCTTGTTGTTTTCACTCTATAGCCACTTGCGAGAGTGTGCAATCTGTTAAGCAATTTAAGGAAATAATTTAACTAACAAGTGTCTATTACTAGCCTTTCAAAAAAAAGGTTCGGTTACTAGCTGCATCCTGCAGATTGATGAATTATTAATGTTTTTATGTTTCGAATTTCGTTAATTTACGTGTGGAAAGATCCAAGATTTGTCGAAACCAATGAAATCTAGACAAACTAGTTAAGTTACAACTATATTATATAGGTATCTTCACTTATTTTGCAAGAGAATGGAGCTTTGGGCATCTTATGTATATCATCATCATCAACATAAGAGCTATATAGAACTATCATACTACTTGAAACCTTATGCGATCACACTGTAGCTAGAACTTTGTCTCCCTTGAAAGCATATGAATTCAACCCTTTATTACAATCTACACATAGAAAAGGTACCAAATATATTACTTGTGGGTTGTACCAATTTGTAATTTAAGTATCCAAAGTACATACTTCCAAAAATCCAAGAGAAAAATACTGTAAATACTACTATCATGATCAATTAAATTAATCAAAAACTTCGTAACTGGATGTTCAGTCTTCTTAGCCACACGGAATGAAGAATCATATGAAATACATCAAAGTTTTTAGCTGGAATGTTGAGTGTGAAGTGTTTTTGTACTTCCATCACCTTTTTTTGCATTTCCATATACTTCGAAAAAGGTATATCTTGCAATATTCTTTTCAAATCTGGAATGTTATCTACGGGTACTTGTACGGAAAACTGACTCCAATCCAACACGTCGTTATATGGTAGAACATAATTATTCTTGATAACGACAGGGATGCACCCCATATGGATTGCTTCTGTTAACCTAGCGCTTGCAACTTCGTAACCACTAGGACATAAGCAATACTTACTTTGGCTTAGTAACTCAGTGTAGTTTTGACCTTTCGGAAGGTAAGTGTGGACTTGCATATCATTATCAGTATTGTTTCCCCAATGTTTGAACAACTTATTTCGTACAAAACCATGGTTTCCGCCTGCAAAGAATGCTAAGATTGAACGATTGTAAGGTGGTTGTCCACTGCCTACGAGTGGGATATTGTTGAACGGCCCATAAATCTCTGACATCGACACATCCCGCCTTGGAATGAAACCTTCTGAGGTATTGGCATTGCAAAGCACTCTTATGAGATTCTCAAATAGTTC
>LBNU01019630.1:0-16863 GCA_014162995.1 Artemisia annua
TGGGATTCGAATCAATGCATGGTTTTTACTTCCTCCATTTGACCTCGGGTAACCATATCTTACCACCCGCGAATATGTGCCATTTGTTGAATATTTGCCTGTTATTCGTAATAACTCAAGAGTCAGCACTTGTTATACCTGTATCAACATTTTCCATTTCCATTTGGGAACATTTTCTAACTGACCCTAGTAACTGACATTTAATATACATTTTAGTGGCTGATTGGCAACGTCTTAAAAGTGATTGTGTGACATGAAATGATCTAAATCATACAATCTGCTGTAACAAAATGGGCTACGGGAGACTATCAAATAGCCCTAAATTGTTGCCGGTATTCCTTAACTAATAATCAAAAACTAGTTATTTCGGCTGTTGCTTAGTATTGCGTTTTGGAAGCGATTGTGCTATCAGAATTTACAGGTTGTCGCAGCTCTAATAAAACAGCTGCAAGAGATAGTGTTTGGATGTGCTTAAGTTGTGATCATAAGCAAATCATTTGTTTTCGGCGTTGGACAAATTCTGATTTTTTGTTACTAATTACTATACCCAAACACTAGAAAGCGATGATACAATGCCAAACACCTCCAAAATAATCCGAATCATTTTTATTAATACCCAAAAAAATGATAAAGTTAAACAGAGATAAGATAATAAAAATTACTACCAGATTGTAAGCATGTGTAAGCTTCAGATATCTGCCAAAAAAAACAAAACAAAAAAATAAGACAAAATTTAATGATTTAAATTATATCAAAAGTAAAAAATATGGTGGGATACATACAAGTTTAAAATTGGATTCAGCAAGGGACCTTTGAGAAAGAGGGAAACGATCCGGGTGTGTTTCCAATGCTTTTTTCTTGTATGCTTCTTTCACCTGATCATTTTTTTTATATAAGAATTGACATCATTAATAAAGAAAGAATTGGAAAGAAATGAAATGAAATTATTAGTTGTGATCGAATTAGTACCTGTGAAGATGAAGGTGATGAATCCGGAAGAAAGCCTAGCAGCACTTTGGCTTCTTCACCGAGCATCTTCTTCTTCTCCTTCTACTAGTTTCTCTGTTTTTTTATGTAAAATGTTGTCGTGTCTTCATAGCAACCAAACTTCTATCACCGAGCATCTTTTCTATATATATATATATATATATATATATATATATATATATATATATATATATATATATATATATATATATATATTTTAACGGAAGTTAGTAGTCAGTGATTCGAGCCCACACATCCAATTGGGCAGTATGCAAGCTTCGAACATTCGCCTTAGGGGATAAACCCCACTTTGTGTATTTGGCTTTTCAAATTCGGTTCTCACGGCCAAACCCTCTCAACAAAATCTATGAAAAACCAAAAAATTAAAAATTAAAAAGTTAAAACTAAAAGAAGAAATGTTAAAACATATGTTTCAAAAGAAAGCTATTAATACACATCGAAAATCAGGTTGACCCGGGACGCTTCAAACTGGCGGGTTGACCCGGTTAATTTGACCCGTTTTTTTGACCCACCATGTCGGGTTGACCCGGTTTAAACTGACCCGTTTTTCGGCCGAAACTGTTCAACCGGTTGAACTACTTGGGTCGAACCGGGTTTCAAAACATTATGTTTAATCCTCAAATCCTCAAACTTTTATTGTTTTTCGTTCATAACCCATAAACTTTTTTTATCACTAAAACTATCTGACGCTATAAAATCTCGTTGCTATGCACAGATACTCAACTAGTAAAAGAAAAAAGAGAGTTATTTATTTATTTAATAAACATTAATATTTTTTTTTTGGAAATTCATTTATAAACACCTGCTATATAATATATCATATTACAACCTCTTTTTTATTACTCCCTCCGTCCCATATTAAATGTCCAGGTTTGACTTTTTAAGTCTTTCTTTATCAACTTTGACCTAAAATATTTTTACTTATGTTATATAGTATTTGATAATGATTATACGCAATGAAAATACATTTAAAACTTAATTCATTCATATATTTTGTATCAAGTATTATATTACACAAACAAAAATATTTAAGGTCAAATTTAAGAAAGAAAGACTTTGAAAAGTCAAACATGACATTTAATATGAGACGGAGGGAGTATTGTGTTAGATTACAGTTTGTGAAAATAAATTATCAAATAAATATTACAGTAATATTATTGTTGAACAAATTTCGAACCAAAAGATGTTAGAGCATCCACTATGGTGGTTTAAAAATAGGTTCAAGAAATTATGAAGAGGTTCAAAAATTTGTATACCATAGTGAATAACCATTTGAAGTCTAGGTGGCATGAAAAGGTCTAAGATTTTGAAGAGGTTTATAAATTAATGCATTACATGAGTTGACAATTTTATAAACCTATTAGAAGTTTCATCTATAGTGGGAATAGGTTTATAGTATGAAAAAGTTTGTAAATTAATGACATTTCATGAGGTGGCAATTTTATAAACCTTTTAAAAGGTTTATCATAGTGGATGCCCTTAGTATAATTACGATCTTTTATTTATTATGTTTTTTGTTTTAACCATTTGTATTCATTTTTGTTGTATTATACATATTCATCTCATTCTCGACTCAATCCTACTCCGTACTTCTATTTCAATATCATAATTGTAAATAATCGTAATTATTTGACGCTATAAAATATCGTTATTATGCACGTGTACTCGTTAATTTATTCATATGTGAAAAGGTAAACTATAGAAAGATAAATTGGCTCGTGACCGGAAACTTTAAAAAAGTAGATTGCTAGAATTAACTAATGACAAAATTGAAATTGGTACTTAAATTTTAACTTTATAATTTAAAAAATCTATATTTACCTTTTATAAATATATAGATTACTTTTTTACTTTTTTTTTCCCTATCTTTTTAAACGAGAAATAAATATCTCACAATACATCTCACGCGTTTTAAACCGTATCTGAAATCTCAATCATTTGATTAAGGAGCTTCTCACACAACAAAAAATATCATAGAGACACGTACAATCTTTTTAGTTTAGCTTGACACTTTTTATTTTTCTAGTATTACTACCGTAGTACATTTAGCAGGATGGCTATTGCCGATCCTGTTTTTGCTAGCGCCACACCCAACAAGCACTAGCGCTAAAATACTTTACGCATAAACTATGCCGGCAAGATTGCGATTGCTAAGGGCCTAATGAACAGTGAAAGCTACAGTACTAACGGTCATTAGTTAGTGGCCGTTATCTACTAACGGTTGTTACTTTTTTTAATATTAGACAAAACTAAAATACAGCAACAGTCCCTGAGGTGTAACTTTCGTTGCAAAATAGGTCCTTCAGGGACTAACAATGTAACAGAATTTACATAATTGGTCCTTCATGTTAGATGGCCGTTACACAGTTAGTCCTACTACATTTTATGCGACCTATCGTCTGCAAAACTATCTAGCCAAGTAACCCGCAGCGAAGCGCAGGCACAAAACCTCGTTCGGTACAATTATTTGGTATTTTTTATAGTGTTTTTTTTGGACGGCAATNTTTTTTTTTTTTTTTTTTTTTTTTTTTTTTTTTTTTTTTTTTTTTTTTAATTATTATTATTTTTTTTATTATTATTATTATTATTATTATTACTTTTTTTTTTGGGACGGCAATTGTGGCTACATGGCTCCTAGCCAAGAAGACGTAGCGAGCCCACACAACCAGGTTGGGTCCAACCCAGAAGGCAATGACACCCTTCCCTTTACGCACGCGGGAGGAAACCCCTATCGCCCTAGACATGACTCGAACTTGAGACCTTGCCTAAGAGGGTAAAACCTTCATACCGCTAGACCAGAGGCCCATTGGTGATATTTTTTATATTGTTAGTCAATATTCTTTTGCAACCAACATTCTTTTAAACCGAGATGTTCATTTGAATATTCACATTTTTTAGAAATGTCGCAGTTCACCAGAGAGTAAATACTTTTGAAGAATAGCAAAAATTAACCTTGCGGTTTGATTTTAGACAAACTGGTCCATATTTTTTATTTTGCATGGCAACAACAGTCCTTGAAAATTTGAAAAAAGTCTTTCAATATTTTTGAAAAATAGCAAAATGGTTCTTGCGGTTTGGTTTTTGATAGAAATGGTCCTTTTCTTTGCAAGGTTAGTCCATGAAATTTTGCATAAAAAGTCCCCTAACATTAACATTCGATTACAAAAATAGTCGCCATGTTAAATCCAAGGATTTTTTTGTAACAAAAAATTATACAAATGTCTCTTCAATTTAATTATGTTGCAAATATAGTCTTTGATAGTTTGAAAAGCTAANAACAGTCCTTGAAAATTTGAAAAAAGTCTTTCAATATTTTTGAAAAATAGCAAAATGGTTCTTGCGGTTTGGTTTTTGATAGAAATGGTCCTTTTCTTTGCAAGGTTAGTCCATGAAATTTTGCATAAAAAGTCCCCTAACATTAACATTCGATTACAAAAATAGTCGCCATGTTAAATCCAAGGATTTTTTTGTAACAAAAAATTATACAAATGTCTCTTCAATTTAATTATGTTGCAAATCATAGTCTTTGATAGTTTTGAAAATTAAAAAAAAAAAAAAAAAAAAAAAAAAAAAAAAAAAAAAAAAAAAAAAAAAAACATTACAGCCGTCACATGCATTTATTTTAAAAGTCCTTTAATTTATATAACTGTAGCAACGCACTGTAGCTACAATGCTTTCAACAGTGGTCATGTGCAGTTTAGTCCCTAAGGTGTAACCGTGTTTGCAGGCTAGGTCCTTCGGGGACTAACGATGCAACGCGCTGAGAATTCTAGGGACTTTTCCTGTAGAAAGCCATATTATTTCCAGAATAAATTTTCAAAAATAGTCCTTACGTTTATTGGTCTTTTTCAAACTTAGTCCTTAATGACAAACTTTCAAAGAAGACTTACCAGTTACCACCGTATTCCCACAGCAACGCGCGGGCCCTCACGCTCATTAAATCTAAACCCCTCGTCATCTAGCAGCGGAGTGCGGGAAAAAAAAATCATACGGTTTCATGTTTTTTTAGACTATATACGAACAATATTAAATTTTAAAATATTGAATAAGATCACGGGTTTTAATAAAAGTAAACAAAGCTCAACCACCCCCAGTTGACTATTATACTACAAAGACCTTAGTATTAAATCCAAAAATGAAACAGGCCCACAAATACACTTGTTATTCTTGTACGTATTAAATACTACAAAGACCTTAGTTGTTGCCGGCAAGGAATTTAATTTTAGCGGTGACGATGGTCGGGCCAAGAAGACCCCAATTCGTTTTGTTCGGTTCATCAATCGTTGAATATAGTTTTGGTGAACAAGGTTGGGGTGCTATTCTTGCTGACATTTATTCTCGTAAGGTTTGTTTTCATCTTCTTTTAGGAGTCATTTTCTCACTCAATGCATATTAAGAAGCACACTAGCTAGTTGTTTATCTGTTAAGTTATTATTTGCTTATTTGTTGGTAGGTTGAAAATGGGATTGTAACAATACTGGTGTATTTTTCCAACTTAGATGGTTAGAATATATAAAAGTAGAAGAACTAATCATTGGAAAGTATTTGTTTACACTCTTATTTTCTAAAATATGAAAACGAGCTGAGTCCGAGATTGCCACAGTTCGATTTCAAGCTCGTTTATAAGTATAAAGCTTGAGCTTGGGCTCTACCTTGATTAGAACCTTGTAAATTGCAATATTACCTTGATTAGAACCTTGTAAATTGCAATATTAGCTTGATCTCGGCTCATGACAAATTTCACAAGCTTGGGCTCGGCTCATATGTTTGACTGAGTTACACGAAATAAAGCTCGATTCAAAATTGGCTTGTTAAGCTCACTAAGCTCGAGCTCGTTTATTTAATCTGAGCTTGTTTATTCATAGTTATACGTATACGCAATATGTATACGTAGATATTTCTAAGACTCGTTTAGGCTTGCGGGCCTAGTCGATCTTTATACATGAAGCTCGGGCTCGAGCTCGATTATTAAATGAGGCCCAGTTTAGGCTCGAGCTTTTTTCAGCTCGGCTCGTTTCAAGGTTTTAGCAATCCGGTCCAGAGCTTTTCACAAGCGGGATGGCCCGTTTCCTATTATATGGGTCATCCACATGTTTGTGGTTCGACCAATTGGCCTCCAAAGAAGTGTTAGTATTCACCATATCTTTGGTTCGAATTTGGCAGAAAGTTTGTTTGGTTTAACAGAAGGTTTAACGAGATTTGCAGCAAAGAAATAACAAGATATATGATATTGTAACAAAGTGTAGTATGTAAAAATACTTGTGGAATTAATTAACTATGCAGCGTGATTTACATATATATATTCTGTGAAGGGACATGACTATTGAAGGTTAAAAGACACAATGGTTCATGTGAACCATCATACCCCTTCGTTCTATAACTGCCCCAACCGAATATAACTAACAGATATGTTGGTTCGTTGTGACTGTTGGCATTTGGCCAAACAGCACATCGAACAGAAACTTAAAACATATAGTACTAGAATCTTAATACAACTTTATAATTGTTCTAATAATAATAAGTAAATCATATGATCTTAAAATACTTCCAACATTCTCCCTCCTAAGATCATAGGATTGACAGCATGTTGATGTGTTCTTCGAATCATCAAGTGATGATTGTGAAGTCGTCACTTGTGTTGCTACATGTTTCTGTCTTGACCGATTGTGTTCCAGCCTTTGTGACTTGTTGCCAAGTTTGTGGTTGACTCGGTTTGGTGTAGAGTTTCTTTTCTTCTTCATCTTCCAAAATAATACCAAAGTGCTCTAGCTTTTCTTTTCCTTTGAATTCTGCCGAAATACGTTTGGGTGCCAACGCCTCTTGATGAGACAACGGACTAACAGTGTCCACTTCTACTCTTTTGGTAGGAAAATTTGGGCCCCTAGCAGTCTTGTAATAGGATGTGAAAATGTCTAGATATTTGATGTAGCACTTCTTCAATTCATCACCATCTTGCTTTGATAAGCCAATAAGTTCACCAATTGTACCGAATTCTTGACCAAAATGAACACTTAACTCTTAAGTATCCTCCAAGTCCTTCTATTAGTTTGTAAAGATCAAGTAGATACACTTGGATTCCATTGATTGTGGGAGGAATAGGACCGGGAAGGGATTTGTTTAAGTAATGATTATAAAACCACTTGACAACTTTATCAAATTTGTATCTAAAATAATCCCATTCTTGACGAATAATATCATCACATTTAATCAAGTTTAAAAAGGCTACAAATTCATTAAAAGTAGTAACTCTTGTTGAATATATGTTTCCTTTAATCTTAATCATATCATCTTCTGAATTTGCCAATGATTCAAAATAAGTTTCCAAGAAATCATTGTGCCTTTTCCTTAAACTATCTTCATTAAAAACATGATCTTCAAAGTTATTAAACATATAAACTAGCCTACAACGATTTCCTTCATAGACTATTTCAAAACCTTGTTTTTCAAGTAGGTCGATGGAAAGTATGTTAAGTGTAACTTCGGGAGCATAAAAGACCCATGGTATTAACAAACCTCGACCATCATCTTTGATAATAACTTCACCAATTCCATATGTAAATAAAAATTTCATTTGATCCTTTAACTTTGAAACAACAAAATCCTCTTTTATATTACGAAAAGAATTGAGATTAGAGCATAAATGCTTATCTATTTGGTTGCTAATGTACCAGATGTCGTCTCAATGTCCTTGGTCCGTTCCCTTTAAGATACAATTCGTTGAGAAGTGAATGTATTCACGATACTTCAATTCAATGGTTGGCTTTTGTATCTTGTGAGTACCCATGATGTCGATTTGATGTGGTATAGGAGTCGAATTTTCTGCCTTCTCTTCTTCTTCATGTTTCATTGGACAAGATGTTGAGATGTGACCCTTCTTCTTGCATATAAAACATTTGTGTTTACGGTATTTGTTTTGAGTAAGAGTTGTGTTGTATTCCTCGATCTCCTCTAGTTTCTTCTTTAACATATCCTTGCAGTCATGTGTAATCTGTCGTATGCACTTGCCCAGTTTCCTTTCGTTTTCTCTTTTCAATTGTCGATGTATAAACGCTTGCTGCATCTTCTTCCTTAGAGGTTTCCCAGATTCGCTCTGATACCATTTATTATATGGGTCATCCACATGTTTGTGGTTCGACCAATTGGCCTCCAAAGAAGTGTTAGTATTCACCATATCTTTGGTTCGAATTTGGCAGAAAGTTTGTTTGGTTTAACAGAAGGTTTAACGAGATTTGCAGCAAAGAAATAACAAGATATATGATATTGTAACAAAGTGTAGTATGTAAAAATACTTGTGGAATTAATTAACTATGCAGCGTGATTTACATATATATATTCTGTGAAGGGACATGACTATTGAAGGTTAAAAGACACAATGGTTCATGTGAACCATCATACCCCTTCGTTCTATAACTGCCCCAACCGAATATTAACTAACAGATATGTTGGTTCGTTGTGACTATTGGCGTTTGGCCAAACAGCACATCGAACAGAAACTTAAAACATATAGTACTAGAATCTTAATACAACTTTATAATTGTTCTAATAATAATAAGTAAATCATATGATCTTAAAATACTTCCAACATTTCCACCCCTAGTATTTATTGAGCCTAATCTTTCGTTTCAAGTAGAAAATTACATTTAACAAAAATAAATTAAATTTATAAACTGCTTCTTAACTTTTGTTAGTAACTAATCTCTCTAAAACAAAACACACTTAACTTTTGTCAGCAACTTATCTCTCACACACAAAAGCTCAGATTCTTAACAATCTCACCTAAACAACCTTAATAATCTCAAAAACTCAGTTTATTTGATGTTGTATTTTCGGCTCAAGGTCTTAAAAAGATCTAAGGTGGGTTTCTTATTGTGATGGGATTTGATTTGACAAAGATAGATAATGGGTTTGTATAAATTTATTTTGAAACTGTGATATAAGGAGATGGTTTATTTGTTGTGTACTTTGTTTTGAATCTTGTGGAGTTGTTGTTTAATTGTTGTTGTTGGCCGGAAACTTGGTTTTTTAACTATATATTTTGGTGCTTGAGTTATAACATGTAGAAGATGAAGTTGGTACAATGAGCATTTCCAAATTAGAGAAAGCATAATGAGTTATATAGATGAATACAGAGTATTTATGGCTTTTACCCTTTTATGTATATCCATTTTTTACATGCAATGTAATCGATTTATTCAGAAATGTTGTGAGAATTACTTTGGAGGAATACTGTATTAATGTATTTGTTATTTCTGTACATGAATATCTGTATATTTGCAAATGGTATAGGCTGACATATTTTTGCGGGGATATGGTGGTTGGAACTCCAGGCAAGCACTACAAGTTGTGGATCAAGTATTTCCAAAGGTAATTTATTCATTTTATATGTAAAAACATATATAGGAAGTGCTGCATAACCATCATATGGATTTGTTTCACATTCCAATGAATCTTATTAGATCTATCCACGACGCTTATCCAACAGTCATATTCCATTTAACCCTAAATCATACAGAAGGATAAAAAAGTAAAATCTTCTTCAATTAGACAGTCCATTCTCAAAACTTACCAAAAAGTCATTTATTAAGGCAGAATCCCGACAAAGCCTAGACCATTAAATCATATTGTGTTATCAAACACTCTTTGGATAATAGAGAAATAAATTGTTTGTACTCAGGATGATCCAGTACAACCATCTCTCGTGATAGTTTATTTTGGAGGTAACGATTCAAAACTTCCTAGTCCAGATGGCGTTAGTGCTCATGTACCACTTTCTGAGTATGTTGAAAACATGAGGAAGATAGCTATCCATCTCAAGGCAAGTTTTATCATAAATCTATGATCTAATTAGCATATCCACTGTTTTGCAAACATATAACAAATCCATGGCGCATATCATAAGACTAACGTTTACAAAGTAATGTGTTCAACCCACATGTTGTTACCAGAGTGTTTCAGAGAAGACGCGTCTAATATTTCTTACTGCTCCTCCGGTGAATGAAGCTCAAATATTAGAACGTTTCGGGTGATATTATTATTATGAGCTATTTATTTATTTTTTATTTTTTATTATTTTATTTTTCCTTATAGTTCTTTGTAATTGTACATTCTCACTGACACTTCAAGTTGTTTTTTCATGAAACCAGTACTGTTGGTCGCAAAAATCTGCTTTTGCAAAAATATGCAGATGCTTGTGTAGAGTTGTGCCATGAGATGGGAATTAAGGCTATTAATCTTTGTAATGCATTTAAGCAGCATAATGGCTGGATGACAACATGTTTTACGTGAGTATCCTACCATATATATTTCTAGCATCGAGTTCAGAACATCATATTTAATTTAGCACAAAATTATTACAAGGGTTAAAATGGCAAAATTAATGCCATTTAGAATGTCAGTTTTCGAGCACTTATCTAGGTTTATTGTACATTCAGATTCTTCTAGCCCAATTATTCTATCTTAATAACCTTCGTTGCACGTGATCAACTGATTTCATTACCTTTAGTTATCGAAACTGTTTGATAAGGAAATATCTAAAGAATTTCTGTTATTATTTGTTGTAAGATGTAATTAACTAAACATTCGTAATGGCAGAGATGGGGTACATTTAACACCTGTTGGGAGCAAGATTGTGGCAAAGGAGATACTCAAAGTCCTTGCAGAAGCTGACTGGAAACCGAGTTTGCATTGGGAGACTCTGTCTGCTGAATTTGCTTAGCATTTTTAATGTTCAATGTTAGTTGGTTTTATTGAACAAGCACCATAAGCGTTTGTGTATCAAGTGTTGGTATGTCTTTATATTTCTGTTTATGTATGTAAGGTTTCATGTGGAAAGAAATTATGTGTATCGTGTATCATCCATGTCTCAATTGCTCCAAGTCGTGGTTGTTTGATCCCCCACACTAAAATATTGCTAGTCCCTAGCAATCTTTTATGAAAACTTAATGGATTTGATGTCTCTTTACCAAAAGCCATTACTTCTGGAGTAGCCAAATGTTTTAGTTCAAGTAAGAACTATGGTACACTGATAACCATATGATTTTGAGCAAACCATCAGCTGTCAACGGATTTGATTTGTCTTTACCAAAAGCCGTTTGCTTCTGGACTAGCCAACTCTTCACGATTCAAAGATATGGTGAGCTGAATACCATACAATTTTTGGCAAATTGCAAGCCGTAAACGGATTTGAGATATCTTTACCGGGAGCCGTTTGCTCTTGGATTAGCCAGACCTTATGTGGATGAGACATGGTGGACTGATAACCATTTGTCGTGTTAGTGCAAAGCACTCACACCAGAAAAAAAAAATTTTTGGTCAAAATGGGGGTATTAAGGCATTTAGATGGTAAAAATGTGATCAAATTCGCCAGAATTCCCCTCCCCCCCACACTAGAATTGAATATTGCCCTCAATATTCAAAGTCCCGGCCATTATGCCGATACTTTGAGATGTAAAAACTTAGAATTTAGGCAAGTGTGGGAACCAAAGTTGATAAATAATCTATAAAGCTAAAGCTTCTTAAATAGAAGCTATCAGTGCTTTTAAAATGATGGTGTTTTTTTTTATTCTCCTCCTTTTTCCCAAGGCGTCGACGTACATGCAGGGGCATCTCCCCCACACTAGGGTGTTAGAAAGTAGAAAGAAGTCAGAAACACGGGTGAAAACCCATGGCATGCTAATTTTTGATCACCGAGTCACTAGCTTGACTCGATCCCCGCATTCATTGGTTCATGGGGAAAGTTTGGAGATCCGGGACAACCATGGGTGGTATGTCCTCTCCAAAGTAATGCTTCAACCTGTGACCGTTCACTTTGAAATTTGGTCCGTCTGTTTGAGACAATTCGACGGTACCATATGGATAAACTTTAGTCACAGTGAAAGGGCCAGACCAACGGGTTTTTAGTTTGCCCGAGAAGATCTTTAATCTAGAGTTGAAAAGAAGGACTCGATCACCAACGTTGAAAACGCGGTTTTTGATCTTGGAGTCATGAATCTTCTTTGTCTTTTCCTTGAAAATCAAAGAGTTCTCGTATGCCTGATCCCGAAGTTCATTTAATTCATTCAGCTGAACTTTACGGTGATCACCCGCTGTCTGGAGATCGAAGTTAGCATGTTTCAAGGCCCAGTAGGCTTTGTGCTCAAGCTCAATCGGTAGATGACACGCCTTTCCGTATACAAGCTTGTAAGGAGTACACCCGATGGGTGTTTTGTAAGCTGTACGGAAGGCCCAGAGTGCATCATCTAGTTTATCCGACCAAGAGGCACGGTTTTCACCTACGGTCCTCTCAAGAATCCTTTTAATACCACGGTTCGAAACCTCCACTTGCCCACTTGTTTGGGGGTGATACGCAGTGGAAAGACGGTGAGTTACACCGTACTTTTGCATGACTTTATCAAATTTGTCATTGCAGAAATGTGTACCACGATCACTAATAATGGCTCGTGGAGTTCCGAATCTAGCAAAAAGAGATTTCAAAAATTTCACAACCACTCGGGCATCATTGGTGGGTAATGCTTTCGCCTCAACCCATTTTGACAAGTAGTCAACGGCCACGAGTATGTATTTGTTTCCTCGAGATGATGGAAATGGCCCCATAAAGTCAATGCCCCATACGTCAAAGATTTCACAGACTTGGATGGCGTTTTGAGGCATCTCATTTGTCTTTGAAATATTCCCGTGACGCTGACAAGCGTCACAAGCTTTGACAAAATCCTGGGCATCTTTATAGATCGTGGGCCAGTAGAAACCGAAATCAAACACCTTCTTAGCGGTGTAATTTGGATTATGATGTCCCCCCGTGGGTCCATCATGACAAGCTTTGAGAATATCCATGGCTTCTTGGCCATGGACACACCGTCTGATGACTTGATCGACACAGATTTTGAACAAGTAGGGGTCGTCCCAGAAGTAATGTTTAACGTCTTTAAAGAATTTAGTTTTCTGTTGGGACGACATCCCTTTCACAACAAAGTTACCCGCATGGTAGTTTGCAAAGTCGGCAAACCATGGGGTAGTAGAATCACCACGAAAAGAAACCGCATTGAGTGTTTCAAGAGGAAATGTTTCATTTATTTCCTTTTTCTCGAACACATCCTGGTGAGGGTTTTCTAATCGTGATAGATGATCAGCTGCTAGGTTCTCAGCTCCTTTTTTATCACGGATAATGATATCAAATTCTTGCAGGAGGAGAACCCATCGGAGTAATCTCGGCTTTGCATCTTGTTTGGCAAAGAGATATTTCAGGGCCGAGTGATCCGTATACACTATGCATTTAGTCAGGATTAAGTAAGGCCGGAATTTTTCAAAAGCATACACCACGGCTAATAACTCTTTTTCCGTTGTGGTGTAATGATTCTGAGCCTCGTTCATAGTTTTACTTGCATAGTGTATAGGCTGAAAGTGTTTTGTTTTTCGTTGCCCCAAGACCGCGCCTATAGCAAAATCACTTGCATCGCACATGAGTTCAAAAGGCAGGTCCCAATCGGGGGCAACTAAGATGGGTGCTTCTGTGAGCTTTTTCTTGAGAGTTTGAAAAGCTTCGATGCACTCGGGAGAGAAGATGAAAGGAGCATCTTTTTCAAGAAGATGTGTCATGGGCCGGGCGATTTTAGAAAAATCTTGTATGAATCGACGATAGAATCCGGCATGACCTAGGAAACTCCTGACACCTTTGACTGTGGTGGGATGAGGTAGTTTAGCAATGACATCGACTTTAGCTCTGTCGACCTCAATCCCGTTCTTAGAAATCTTATGGCCGAGGACAATGCCTTCTTTGACCATAAAGTGACTCTTCTCCCAATTTAGACAAAGATTGGTGTCTTCACACCGTTTGAGCATGTTATCTAAATGGGAGAGACATGATTGAAAAGAATTCCCAATGACCGAGAAATCATCCATAAAGACCTCCATAGTTTTCCCGATCATGTCGTGAAATATGGCCATCATACACCTTTGGAACGTGCCTGGAGCATTACATAAGCCAAAAGGCATACGTCGGTTGGCAAAAGTTCTGTAGGGGCATGTAAAGGTAGTCTTTTCTTGATCCTTCGGATCAATGGGAATCTGGAAGTAACCCGAGAAACCGTCTAGGAAAAAATAGTACTCGTTTCCCGCTAATCTCTCGAGCATTTGGTCCATGAAGGGTAGAGGAAAATGGTCTTTACGGGTGGCGTCATTTAACTTTTGATAGTCAATGCACACTCTCCATCCCGTAACCAATCGAGTTGGAATCAACTCGTTTTCTTCATTTGTGACAACAATAATGCCACCCTTTTTAGGAACGCAATGAATGGGACTAACCTAAGGACTATCAGAGATAGGGTAAATCAATCCGGCATCAAGAAGTTTGATAACCTCTTGTCTGATAACCTCGTGAATTTTTGGATTAACTCTTCTCTGTTGTTGAACTGCGGGTTTGAAGTCATCCTCCATTAAGATTTTGTGGGTACATAATTCAGGGTTAATACCCTTGATGTCGGAGATTTTCCAAGCAATTGCTTGCTTGTGTGACTTCAAAACCTTTATGAGAGCAGCCTTTTCCTCATCTTTTAAGTCTTTTGCAATTATGACGGGTAATTTATCATCACCCTCCAGAAATGCGTACTCGAGATGAGGTGGTAAGTCCTTAAGTTCGACCTCAGGAAAATCAGCAGTTTTCTCAACATATTTGATTTCCTCGTTATGAAGTTTTTGTGGAAGAACAGGAGGAGGAGAGGGATCTTCATTCGACAGCTTCTCAAGGAGAAGTATATCCCTGTCCGAGTCAATCTCTTGGTTATCAATTCCCTCGTGAATCGAATCATTTTTGAGAAAGGCCTCTATTTCCTCTAAGATGAAATCACTTCCCTCAAACGGAGTTAGGGAAGGAGAAGAATTAGCAATGATAGGTTGAGAAGAGGGAGTGGGATTGCCACTCAAAGAATTATCGGTGAAACCAAGAATTTCTTGAGAATACTCTTCCGAAGCAATATCGATGACATCGATTCTGTTAATTTCTGCGGAGTCATAATTGGAAGAGTATCTCGAAGTCTGATCAAGATTGAATGTGATGGCTTCATTACCAACACGTAGTGTGATTTCTTCATCAAATACATCGATCAAAGCACGGCCCGTTCTTAGGAATCCCCTCCCTAAAATGAGAGGAACCCTCGGGTCTGCATTGAAATCAACAATCACGAAATCTGCCGGAAAATGGAACTTTCCTACATTCACGAACACATCCTCAGCAATACCGAGGGGACGAGATATAGAGCGATCTGCAAGCTCGAGAGTCATGCAGGTAGGAGTGAGTGCCGGAAGAGAAAGTTTCTTCCAGACTGAGTGAGGCATCAGGTTGATGCTTGCACCAAGATCGGCCAAGGCAAATCATTCAACCATCCCCGGGAAAATGCAAGGAATGAGGAATTTCCCGGGATCTCCCAGCTTTTTGGGAAGCTGTTTCAACAAAAATGCAGAGCAGTTCTCGTTTAACGGAGTTTTTGCCATCTCAAAGAGTTTTTCTTTATTGTTTAACAGATTTTTGATTGTTGATGCAAACTTGGGCATCAGAAGAAGAGCATCCGCGAAGCTTATGTCAAAATGTAATTCTTTAAAAATTTGGAAAAATTTGTCCAGTTGGTGACTAGCTTTTTCGCGGAGCTTTTGATCTTGTAAACGTGATGGATAAGGAATCGAAGGCTTGGGGTTTTGTTTTTCAACGGGATCGACTGGAGGGTCAAAAACAACTCCAGGTTTGGATTTGGGTTTCGGGACCGGGACAACTTGAGGGTGGACGTCATCGGTATCTCCGTTATTAGTAGGAGGTACCGTGTCCGTAGTAACCTCAGGTTCACGTTCCGCTACCTGTGGAGGAAGAGAAGAAGAGGTAGCGGGAGCCGTGGGTCCTTTGTATGAAACTCCACTTCGGGTGGTGATCGCCTTAACATCGCCCCTCGGGTTAGCGATCGTGTTGCTCGGAAGTGTTCCTGAGCCCGAGGGTCGATCATTTAAAGACTTCTTCAGTTCAGAGATCTGGCTGACCAACAACTTGTTCATTTCTTCTTGGGATTTCATGAATTGCTTTAACAACTCGTCAGATGAAGGCCCAGTTGGAACAATGGCTTGAGTTTGATTGTTAGGAACCTTTTGAGCACGATTGTTTTGAAAATTTCCTTGATGTTGGTTATTATTACCCTGAAAATTGTTTCCCTGATGAAAATTACCCTGATTATGAAAATTCCCTTGATTATTATGACCTTGATTTCTTTGAAAATTTCCTTGGTTTTGAAAGCCCTGGTTTTGACCGGAATTGAAATTCCCTTGGTTGTTAAAACCTTGGTTCATTCGATTTTGGTTCTAATTTTGATGAAAATTTTGGTTCCGGTTTTTAGCATTTTGGTTTTGAGACTGATTAAAACCGGGTGGTCCGAGAAAATTGTTGGAACGATAGCTTAAGAGATTACGGTCCCCCTGTGGTTGGTAAGAGTTACCCCCCGCATTGTAGGAACCTTGAGCACCATATACGTTCTCGTGAGCGAAGCCACCGGTGGCTGGGCACTCAGTATATGGATGTGGACCACCACATGTTTCACAACTATGACTGACAGCTCTGACTTGATGATTGATGTTCTGATTAGATTGATGCATTCTCAACACAGCAGTGGACAAATCATCCATATTTTTAGTGAGAGCAGCTATTTCAGAGGAGGCTGGATTGACAGATTTACATGAATCATTCCTCTCAGCTGAGGAATCCCAGAAATTGTGGTGGGCAGTCATGTTTTCAATGAGACCATAGCACTCCTCGGGGGTCCTTTTCATGAAAGTCCCTCCAGCAGCAGCATTGATCGTGTCACGATGACGAAGAGTCAAACCATTATA